>JBDFRD010284691.1:0-10751 GCA_039654405.1 Bullina lineata
TAATAATAATAATAATAATAATAATAATAATAATAATAATAATAATAATAATAATAATAATAATGATAATAATAATTTTTAAAGCATGCTTTGTAATTAATTTAAATTTGGATTCAATATTAAAGAACTCCCAGCTCTTTCTCCTCCCTCGTCTGTCTTACTATCTTTCATCATCCCCCACCCCTTCTCTCTCTCTCTAAACTCCTCCACTAAACTCCGCTGTCCTCAATTCCACTCTCTTTCCTATCGTCATAGTTTTGTTGTTGTTGTTGTTGTTGTTGTTGTTGTTGTTGTTATTGTTGCTGCTCCTGTGTTGTGTTGTTTTTCATTGTTCTTCGTTGTGATGAAGTGTCACTTAATTATCATTTGAACTAGCGGTTGTGTGAGTGCATGTGTGTGCGTGTGCGTGTGTGTGTGTGTGTGTGCGTGTGTGTGTGTGTGCGTGCGTGTATATGTGTGTGTGTGTGCGCGCGTGTGTGTGTGTGTGTGTGTGTGTGTGTGTGTGTGTGCCTGTGTGTGATATGTCTGTTTTTAACGAAGAAAACGCCAGGGCATTTATACTAAGAATATTTCAAATATTTATTATCAAACTGTAAAGTAGGTTGTAACAAATCAATAGGCAGTAAACCTCAGTATGAATAAGATTCGTAATGAAAGATTCTAATTCTAAGTTGGATATAAAGTCACAGAACAACTTCTAGACCACTACATTCTCCACGCATAAGACATTAAAGCAGTTCTGAAAAAAAAAACATATTCTCCTAGTCTTGCATAGAAGATATGTTTTAATTAAATAAAAGGTAAAGTTCCTATGATGCTGTAATATTCCTATATAATATAATTATGTTTTATGAAAGATATTATTCAATGCCTGCAAGAACGCACATACCTTTAAAGTCAAGGTAATCTAGCGGCAACATAATCTTGATTTCAGAGGGAAGTCTCAGTCTGAGTAAGAATCTAGTTTCATTGACATCATAGTTACGTTTTAGTTTTAGTTTATCATGACAGCTTTGGAGACAACAGTTGAAACAACTCATGACTTTAATAATCTACACAATGTCTTGTATTAACCCTTTCACTGCCAGCTATCTTTAGTTGACTCCTTGCTAAAAATCGTTGTTGTTTTTTTTTCAAGAAAGAGAGAGAAGAACTTGATTGAAAAACACCCAAACTATTTCAGAGTTCTTTTTGTTCATTGTAGTGTGGAAAACAAGTCGGTGTCATGTTAATCAATAAACTGAAATATTAATGTTGGCAGTTCGCAAACAGCATTCCACTTGCTTTTTGTCCATCAGTGAATTTGGCAGTCAAAGGGTTAAGACCTCGTCAAGTCTAATATTTTTAATGCCAAGTAAGAAAAATGATTCTTGACTAAGACGGGGCCAAACCAAAGCTTTATATTATAATATCCAAGAGATATTATCTAGCGTTTTGGCGACTTATTAAGTGCGCTGGGATTGGATGTTCCATTGCTGTTCCCTGTCACACCCAGTATGTCATTTCTGTTCCCACTCACACTTGAAATGTCATTTCTGTTCCCACTCACACTTGATATGTCATTTCTGTTCCCACTCACACTTGATATGTCATTTCTGTTCCCACTTACACTTGATATGTCATTTCTGTTCCCACTCACACTTGATATGTCATTTCTGTTCCCACTCACACTTGATGTCATTTCTGTTCCCAGCCAGACCAGCCTTGTCCTTTCTGTTCCCTGTCACGCCAAGTATGTCACTGCTATTCCCAGTCACGCCAAGTATGTCACTGCTATTCCCAGTCACGCCAAGTATGCCATTGCTATTCCCAGTCACGCAAAGTATGCCATTGCTATTCCCAGTCACACAATGTCTGTCATGGCTGCCCCCAGACGCACGGAGCTTCCCACTGCTTCTCCCAGTCAGATCAAATGTGTTTTTGCTGTTCCCATCCTTGACAGCCACTGTCGAAGACCGGACACGACTCACTCCTTTCTGGATTCCTGGCCCAATGAAAGGAAAATCCGAAAAGGCTTCATCAAAAGTTTTCGTCACCACGCTTTTCAAAGACGTGAGAGGTTCCATCTCGTATCTGTCGCTGTCATTTTCAAAGTCAAACTCGTTTTTCCCATCACCCATGATTTCGTTTTCGTCCTTCGTGGTTGTCACTTCTCTACCGCCCGCTGGGGGTGTAACGAAGTCGGAGAATTTGAGGCGTCGATCCGGAGGATTTGGTTGGCTACGGTTGCTTTCAGCTGTTGAGGAAGGATAGCGCTGTGGACTACTGATTTCTCCCGAGCATAATGTTGAGTTTCCAGAGCACTGCCGAGCAATATCGTATTGAGTTTCTTCAGTTATAGTGTGCTTTATGGAGAAAGTGCGGAATGAACGACCAGCTTCAAGTTTCTCCGAAGATTCTTGTGATGCCTGGTATGAGAGAAGTCTGGACGCTGTTCTGCCTTCAGGATGAGCCTGGAGATGTAGGACTGAATTGTCCGTGGTTTCACTGGAGCTCCGCCAATTTTTCTCCATGTCATTCGTTTTTTGAAATGTTTTATCATATTTCGCGGGACTGAAATCACCCAAGCACAGTCCAAGCTCACAAAATTCGTTATCGTCATCATCCTCAGTGTTTCTGGTGTAGTCCAGCTTTGGAATGGTTGGACTCCCCACATTGCCTGTGCGATCTCTCAGTATGTCAGTGTTAATGGTGAATTTTGGATGAAAAGTGTTGCTACGTATCCGATCCCCTTGATGCTTTTCGCCACAGCCGAAAGTCCCTGTTTCCCAAAAATCATCGTCATCATCTAGAGCAGCGCTTAAATCCTGATTATGATCATTCCACGTTTGTTTGTCAGAGTCCCCGACGCACGCTCTAAAATCCCATTCGTCGTCTGTACCCACCGCGTCCACGCCCTGGCCCCTCATAGAGCTTACCCTGACCTCGCTCTTCTCAAGCTCCTGAAATGCGTCCGTTTCTTCCATCCACTCCGGGAAAGCCGTCTTGTGCACCATCTGCTTCAGTTCCGTGAGAGACACGACGCTTTCCAGGTCAAGGGTGTCCGAGCAGTCTTCGGACTCGACCGCTTTGGCAGCGCGCGACTGATACTCCGAGCACTTCTCTTGCAGACCGGAGGGCATGTAACTGACGGAAACGTGAGCAGCGGTGGTAGAAGACGTACTACTCAAATCTGTCGTCAAGTTTTGAGGGTGGGAACCGTCTGTGGAAGGCTCTTCTTGTGAGATTGTAGTGTCTGTCACACTTGAAGCTCGACTGTCGGAGACTTCTTCTCTCGTCGGCGGAATGATCAAGGACGTGTCCGCCTTATCATTGTTCTCGATTCTGTTGTCGTCCGTTTTTCGACGAGCTAAAATTGAGCGTCTTACTTTTGAACAAGGTCGAGACTGAGTTTCCGTTTTGTCATCGCGAAACGTGTCTAAAACATCGCCGTAGCGTTTGGTTCCTTTGTCACTGAGAAGATTGGGGAACCCGAAAAGAGTCTGGGGTTTATCTGAAATGTTTTTCAGCTGCGACAGACTACAAAATTCGACGTCGGATTCATCCTCCCCATAAGACGCAAACGTCTTTGCTTCGTTTTCAGAGCACGAAAGTGAATCCAGGTTATTAGCTTTCAGTGGCAATTGATCTAAACTGGACATAGGCTTTACCGTGTCCTGGAAAATCGCGTCTTCTCTGGCCTTACTTCTCTTGTCTACACTCAAGATTCCTGGAAGTTTTCTGGAGTATATGGAAGCCAGTGACGTCATCTTCGGCCTGGCCACGCCCCTTTCTTCCTCTTGGACACGGAAGTTCAGAGATTCATCAACATTGCTATGGATGGCCCGTCTTTGTCTGCGATTAACGTTCACGTTTTTGCCTTTGCTTGAGGTGGGTGGGCCAACATTGGGCAACGCATTGCCCATCTCTTTGTTGAAGCTTTCACGTTCATCGCTTGTCTTGATCTGGGACGGCAACGGAGAAATTCGGGTCAGGGGTGGTGCTTTCATAATATTCTCGTCGTATTTAAACTTGTAGACTCTTTTCTCCTTTTTTGTTGATCTGTCACCTGCAGGAGGCTGGAACTCCTCTTCCTTTTTGTTTTGTGCACTTTTCCTGCTTTCTTTCTTCCCCCTTGAAATACTTCTAACATCTGCACCAAGTTTGGCTTCCGCTTTTAACTGCGTGCTACTGTTAGAAGTTTTACCCGTCGGTGCACTCAATTTGGACGTCTTTTTCAACGGTTTATCTTTCTTTTCGGCTTTCGGATTTCCAATTTCATCCTGTGACTTGGATTCTCCGACAGGTGGAACGCCCTGGTAGTCCAGATACTTAAAGCACATTGTATTCAATGCATCTTTGCTCATATTGTGCGCCCTGGCAAAGTGATCACCGTATTTGGTATGTAATCTTGAGACAAAGTTCAGCACCCCAAGTCTTCCCCTGTCGATACCTGCTTCTCCTCCACTCCAACGGACGGGCGCACATTTATCTTTTGATTGCGCAACCGGCGAAGAGGTTTCATCCTGACAACTCGAACGCTTTGCCTTCGCCAGGCTCTGCGCAAGTAAAGGCGTCTCTCGAGAGGCTATGGGCAGAACGGCACCTAGACTTTCAGCTTGAGACTGGGAGGCGTACTCCACCGAGAGTTTAGTGTGCAGTTGTTTCAGCCTTCGTTTAATGGTCGTTTCGGACTCTTCCGTCCCCTCTGCGTGCGTGTTTTCCACGCCTTTGACCACAGAGGTGAGCTGTCTCGGTTTTTTAGACGCCTTGGCGTTCTTCTCGTCATCGGCGTTGTTGTTACTGTTCATGGGCAGGTGCTGGCTGCAACGAGACTGTTGAGAGTTGGGTTTTTTAAGAGCTGACCTCAGAGCTCCTTGGTATGTCTTGCGAACTACAAGAGGAGTCTGGAGCTTGCGGGGTTGGACGCGACAGGGCTCCGCTGTGCGGCTCCGAGCTGTAAGTCGCGGGCAGTAACGCTTCAATTGGCGAGTGAACTTGTTCGCGATCTCCACGTCCATGCTTTGGCTGTATTTCGTCACAGGGGCGGCGTCTCTTTTGCGTGCGCTCTTCATACATTTAATGCGCTTGGTGCATGAGTTCTTGAGAACGCCGGATGAGTCTCCAGCCTGGGCGGGGATCTTGCTCGATTTCCCGCTGATTATTGCAATTTGTTTTCGGCGTTGACCCGTTTTGCCGCATGAGTGACTGTTTTTCGAGTTCCCGTGGAGTTCATTACATTCCATGACTCTTTTGAAGTCATTACTCTTTTTCCGTTTTCGTTTGAGCGGACTGTTTTTCGTTTCAAGTTCTGCTTCTTTTGGATTTCCTGTGCGATCTTGGTGAAATATCAAAGTCCGCGCCCTGAATAGAAAGTCGCTGGTGTCACTAAGCGAAGGGTCGGCTCCCTCTGCGTAATGGAGAATGGTTCCTTCGCTCTTTTGTTCTGTTGCTTCACGTGTTCGGGTCATCATTCCTTCATTCGGCCTTGCTGTTTTCCCATACTGGCACCTCTTTATAAGCTCTCGTCGCCTCCTTCCGATATCGTTGATAAAGGATTCTTTCTGAGGAGGAGAAATTTCCGCTTCACGGTTCAAAGAATAATTCGACGCACCTTTTTGTCTTTGCAAAAGCAACTTGACGTCCTTTCCAGTCTGTTGAGCGCAAGTAGCCTGGCTGCTTTTTTCGATTTCGGTTCCAGGTTCCGGATTAGGTAAAAGGACATCTGGAGGTACAGGCGGGAGGAGAGCCAAGGCTTCGCTCATCTGGTCAGGGTCACTTGAGAAAGTCGGTCCCTCACTCGTGGAACCGTGCATTTTGTCTTGCAAAGATAAGTGTTCTCTATTCATTTTCGTAAACACCCCACAAAGCGACTGTGTACGCTTATCATCGGTTTGATAGCTCATGCCACAAGTGTCGATGGGAGCCCGTGACAGTTGCCCGTCTTCATAGAAAAGCAAAGTACTGGATTGACTTGGTCTTAAATGACGTAACTGATACCGGTGATATGAAGACGGTACTGAGGCGTTTGCAGTCTTCGAGTCATTTAGCTCTTCGGAAATTGCCTCGAGATCTTGAAACGAAAAACTAAGAGCGTCTCTTTTCTCCGCCCAGGAAGAGCTGAGGCTGAACGTTCTAGAGCATCCAGGTTGGTTAGAGTTGCTTTGTGTGGACATCACAATTTTACTAAACGGGTCATTGGACTCTAGCGTTGATCCTTGTCCTAGAAAGTTTTCCTGCTCTTCATCCTCGGGAAACAGAGAATCGATAAAATTTTCACCGCCGCCGAAATCATATTCACTGTTGAGCGCGTTATTGCCGAGGAAGTTTTCCAGGAGGACGTCAGAGACGAAAAACTGCTCTAGAAAGTCGTTGGTGAGACCCGCAGATTTCATTGCCAAAGTAAGGACATCCATCTCTGAGTCCGATTTGCTTGTCATGTAGTCCTCGGACGAAGCGGCCGTTTTCTCTTGTCCTGTCCATTCATTGTCGTCGTCGTCTTTCTTCTCGTCTTCTTGCTTTCCAGTCTCCACAGCCTCAGTTGCTCGTATGAATGACGTGGAGCCCAGGCTATGGCTGGGTTTGACGTGTTCTGAATGCTCAATGTGCTGGGAGGACGCCATGTTGACGTGATACACCCGGTCAGATGCATTGAGAACAATGGGACTGCTGATGTCGTCGCAAATAAACGTCTCCTCCCCTTCTGATCGACCCTGGGCCCCGCGTCGGTGGGAATCCGACGTTTGCACTCCTATCGCGCATCCGTGGCAGTTGTTGATGTTATCAACGTCCATCGAGTATGGATTTGTATATTCTCTGGTGTTGTCGGGCTGGACTTCCCTTTTGCTTTCCTGTGAGAAAGTTGAAATTGTTCCCAACTTGCTCTCGCCCAAATCTGAGAGTACAAACATGGGATGAAACCATTGAGCGCTCATTTCTCGCCCGTCAGTTTCAAGTTTAGTTTCGTTTTGGGCACATTTTTTACCATGAAAGCAACTCGAATTGGAGGCCGCGACTGTTGTATCTTTTGGCGAATTTCTGGCTGTCAACGGAGGATTCTTATTCATACAACAAGTGCACGCCTCTATCAGAGAACAAGGCTGGTTAAATTCGATGAAGGCACTTGGCGAAGATTTTAATTCAAATTTGATCCCATTCTGGTTTTGTTGCCCGTTTGATTGAAGAATGACGCTTGACTCCGAAACAACCGCGCTCTCTTCCATTTCGTCGTCTTGACCCACAGGTGCAAAATTGCACAATTCATCCTGATCGATTTTACCGTGAAGATAATTTGCGCACGCTGGAAGCTGAGGATCAAACGCTGGCCGGATGTCAGGATTGCGGGGAGTTCCGAAGAGCTGTGTGACAGTAATCCCGCACACTTCGTACTGAATAGCTCCGGCGCAGGGCACTGACAGTGAACTTGTGTTCAGTGGCTGATAACTGCGGGCACCAATGTCGCTTTTTCGGTTTAGTGCGACGTCAGCATCTCTACTGTGCACTGGTGGCAGGAGATGTCTCGCTGTATCTTCAAAGCAGGGAAAGGGCTCCCTTTCAGCTTGCACGGGCGATAATGGAGAATACTCATGGCAGAATTCCCCCAATAAGTCCAGCATTTCTTGTTTGATGCTTTGCGGTTCAACCTTGACGGCGGGCTTTTTGGAAATTGGCGTTTCCATTCCGTTTGGTGTATCTTGGCCGCTTGACCCCGGGCCTAAACTCATAGAGTCTGTGGACAGGGTTTCTTCTTTACAACAGACTGTGTCTCTGACATTCTGCAAGATACCCATACAAGGCATGTCCACAACCGGCTTCCTCCGACCCGGTCTTTCAGTGTCGTCTTTGGTAAGATCAGTGTTCGTCCACTTTTGGTCCACTTTACTCTCAAGCTTTATGGAGCGTGTACCGTTATTTGACTGACGTATAGTTTTTGCTCGAGGGTCCAAGCAATGTAAAGCTGTATCCAACATTTTCGTGTCTGACATTCCTTCGTTGTCGAAAGTTATGGGCGAAGGTCTTTTGTAAGCTTGAGTGTTATGTTTCAAGCGTTCTCCATGCTTTCTATGACGGGCAGGTGGGGGCGTATTGGTCCTCTCCATAACAGTGGACTCTGTATCCACACTCTCGCACGAATGCTCGCTTGCATCACGTACGCAGTCTCTTCCCGCAGTTTCTGCCCGTTTATTTTTCGTCGCGCGGCGTTTGGAGAAGCTCGCACTCTTCCCTGCGCAGCGCTCGCTCGCGTGTTGCTTCCTGCCTGAGGAACTTGTGCGATCGTGACGCTTATCAAAAACTGGTGCTGTGGCTTCTGTCCTGTACTCCGGCGAGTTCGTAGTGGAAGTCGTTCTTTGTCTACGCATTCCTTTTATTACTTTACCTCGATTCCGATCGCGTTGTGTGAACATCGCACCCTGCTCACACCGGTCGGGATAATGTCTGCGCTCTCTCCGCTTCGCAGACCAGCGTTCAAGAGATCGTTCACGTCGCATTCTTCTAGAAGTTTCCTGGAAAGTTTGCGGACGGTCTTGTGGAAACGAGGACCGCAAAATATGTCTCCTTACATGAAACAGCCGAGTGTGACAAGAAAATCTGTTGTGACGCTGCTCCACTGAACAGAAATGTGATCCGGCCGACGTCTTTTCTAGAGTTGTTTCTGGGTTGTGAGATTTGCTCATCGACAGCCTATATTTTTCCCTTTCAACGTAGCCCCAAGACGAGCCCTCTGAAGCACTCCGCCTTCTTACAGTGCGTCGACAATGCTCTCTTTCTTTAGTATTCTCAAACGCGTCTCTTCTTGCGATTCTGTCAACAGATCCACCACTCTCCGAGCTCGAAACTTTACCCCCCACGTCAGCGCCGTCGCTCACGTTTAAACTTCCGTCGATTTTAGTCGAGGAGTGGTCTCTCCTATTTTGCAGCAATTTCATTTTGGAGATGACACTTTTCAAATAGTTTACCTGTAGTTTGAGCTTATCCGTGGTTTCATCTCCACTGAACGCGAACGCAATATCGTCAACAGTAAAGACTCCTCTCTCTGGACAGTTGACTTCGGAATTATCTGGCGTGAGGAGTGTGTCCAACAGAGCGTCATCCACGTCTTCGTTGGAGAAGCATTGGAAATGTGAGGCTCTTCGTTCACGGGCATCCAAGAAATTCATTGACTGGGAGCTTTGACTCGAGAGTAGTGTCGAAAGGTGACCGGGCACTTTGCCCGCGCCCTCGTCCTGAGACGATTGTTTGCCATTAAAAGCCTCATACATCCTCGAACGCCGGTTCCTCTTCAAGTTGTCCTCGGCAGACATACAAGACACGCCGTCGTATTTGCCACAACTGTCTCCACATTCTCTGTCGTTGTCCCCCACCCTGGTTTCTTCTTGAGCATGCTTACCTTCTGATTCAGCGTTCATAGTATGATCTAAACTCGTCTGAGGCATGGAATTGCGCCTTTGATGCGCAGATGCCACTTCGTCATGATCATTATGTTTCCCGGAAACGTCTTTTTCCGTCCCGACATAACGGCCGTATGAATCTTTATGTTTCCCGGAAACGTCTTTTTCCGTCCCGACATAACGGTCGTATGAATCTTTATGTTTCCCGGAAACGTCTTTTTCCGTCCCGACATAGCGGTCGTATGAATAAGCTTTACAGCTGGAGACATTTGTGTCCACTTTGGTCAAAGACAAGAGGCCTCTGCTCAAGGCTGGTGAGTGCTGAGACACATGCACTTTGGTATTAGTCCGAGTCTTCTTAGTTTTATGGAAACTGTTTGATGTTGCACCTCTCTTCGGTGAGGAAAGGAGGTTTGAGGATGTCGTATGTCCTTCGCCTGAGTGGCTATTCACGTGTGTTCTTTCCGTCTCCAAAGTTTTTGAACTGTGAGGTTTTCTTGAAATGTACGTGAAGGTCTCAAAGTCAAATCCAAATAAACTGTCATCAATGGTCTCATCGTGTTCCATACTTTGTTCTTCTGTTCGTGACCAGGGAGGGAAAAAAAGTCCTCAGCAAATCGATAGACTTTCTTGTTTTTTGACTTTATGAATTGTTCCTCATTTTACACGCTTTTTATTTTTCTGAATATCTTTACTTTCAAAGATCTGCGACAAACAGCCCGGATTTCAAATGTCTTTCCAGCGAGGGATAAAAAAATGATCTTGTCTCACTACAAACACATCAATAAACAAATAAATAATATACTGACTTTCACTTTTTTCTTAATCAAAATGATCATCGATGCTACGGTTTTTTGTCGCTACTGGATCGGACCAACCCTCTTTGATCGTCGTTTTCCGTCACACTCCATGTCTCGTAGCAAGCAGAGAAGATTGGATAGCAGTATTAACAGTGTTCATCCAAAATACATCCTGCTGAGATAGTGGGTGTGGCCCATGTGCTTTTTTATTTTCCTCCGACCGTAACTCAATACTGATTTATCTGAGAGGCTAGCGGCGATATGCGGATCTGGAAGTACGCCTACAAATTAGAAGGAATCTTCGTACTACGGCAGGAAGAAGGCTTGTTGTATTACAACGTTGAAGGTGTTAAATCAAAGGGGCCGCTGTGAAGCTGAAAGGTGAAAAGGTGAGTGACAGGAGAATGAAGTCACACAGTGAGATTAAGTTTCATATTTCATACTTAAAAACAAGGGGTCAATATACATGCACAATGTACTTAATGAAAAGGGGGTGTACATAGTATGAGATAGAGGGAGAGAGAGAGAGAGAGAGAGAGAGAGAGAGAGAGAGAGAGAGAGAGAGAGAGAGAGAGAGAGAGAG
>JBDFRD010285134.1:0-21445 GCA_039654405.1 Bullina lineata
CTCTCTCTCTCTCTCTCTCTCTCTCTCTCTCTCTCTCTCTCTCTCTCTCTCTCTCTCTCTCTCTCTCTGCCTATCTACTTCCTTACTATCACTCCTTATATAAAATATTTTTCTCTAACTTTACTGTGCATTCTGTTTCCTCCACTTTCACACCTTATAAGCCAATCACAGCAAAAAGGAAAGATAATATTGAAATGAGTAACTTATGTAAATAAATAAGTGAAGGAACGTGCTGGGATTTTCTATTACGTTTGGAATAATTGCAAACTCGTATTATGGATGATTTTTAGTCTTATTCCTATGTATCTATAATCTCAATTCCTTTTTTTTTTCATAGGTTGAATTATTCTTATCATCTCTTCTCAAAATATGTCATCAATTAAGGTGAGCACAATCTTCATGTTATATTTATATTCACTATCTGGTCATGACATTGATAAACTAAGTCCTTGATGAGGACAAAGTCTTGATATAAAAAAAAAAAGTCTCTGTTATTTAGGTTATGGTACTTCTGGATCGTTAGTGGACAATTTTGTTTCATTCTTTCTTTTTATGTATTGTTTTGCTATTTTTATTATATATTTAGTTGTGTCACTGCCTTTTCTGTGAACATCAATAATAAATGAACATTTTAATGGTATACGAAGTAGTAATTGTTCCCATACAGCTTTGCAATGTTCTTTGTCTAAGTCATTTTGGGTTCTATAAACTGCCCTAACAATGTAGGAAGTAGAAGGCACTTCTGAAGGTTTACCTTGATTGTCAATATCTGAGAACACCTTTAATACAACTTGGACTGCTTTGCTTTACATTCTCATTATATTAATTTATCTTATTTTTTTCACCATTCCTATCCGGCTGAATTATTTTTTTTAACTTGTTTTTTGTATTTTCTTGGATCAGGTGGGAATTATTGGAGGCTCTGGGCTTGATGATCCCCACTTGCTGGAAAACCGACAAGAGAAAGAAGTTACTACACCTTTCGGCAAGGTAGTGTTGGGATAGTAAAGACATTAAATAATTCCATAACCGTATATTTTTCCTATCCAAGTATTATGTTTAAAAAAAAGGAATGTACTTATTTACTATTAACTTTCTTTCCAAATCTCCCCATACCCTCTCTGTTTTTTTTACCTTTCCATGTTCCCAAAGCAAAGGGAAACAACAGTGCAGAAATAAAAGTTTTGTAGTTATAAATTATATGTTAGGTATGGGTGTAGAGTAAACATAAAACAAAGTAGAGAAAGTAGCACGATTTAAACATTAATCATTTCTTGTTTCTTTCACTTTGAGGGAGAAATAGTGCTAGTGTGCATAGTAGTGGGAGAAAACGTGCTACCATGGGAATGTGAAAAGATGCAGAAGAAGAGTTTTAAAAGAAATGAACATTAATCTTATCATTTCCTTGACAGCCGTCAGATGTTCTGATAACTGGAAGTATCAAGGGCGTGAGTTGTGTCCTTCTTGCAAGGTAATCAGAACAAAAAGAATTCATGTTTAATACAATGCTATTCCTGTGAGTTTGAGGGCATTTCTGTAAGGGCACCCTATTTAATGTACCTCTTTATGATTACTTTCTTTTTCAATGTAATCATGATGTTTGATTTTGATTTACAGCTCTAAGAATCTTTCACTGGAGTTTGAACTTTTTACATTGGGAAAATCATTTTTAATATCAATGGAGTATACCTGATATGTATTCTATAATGTCTGTACTGTAGTATTTGATTATTTGGATTTTATGATTATTACAAAGTATCATACTCCTTTCAACGTATTTATAGCTTCTGAAACCAGAAGAAAACATGCACTTAAAGACTTTTAAATGTGGTCCACAAATGTAACCATAAAAGATTTTTATAAAGTATATATGGCTAAGTATATTTCTTGTAGAGGTCTACAGTTGTTGCTTTTTTATCATAGCATTAAATTTTTATATGAAACCTTTGAAAGTATACGTAAAAAAATCTCTTCTCTTTGTAGTGTTTTTGTGCAATACAGACTTGGTTCTTGATAATTGCAGGCATGGACGGAAACATACTATCCAGCCTAGTGATGTGAACTATAGGGCCAATATATGGGCCCTGAAAGAGGAAGGATGTACACATCTTCTAGTCACAACAGCCTGTGGTTCTCTACAGGAGAACATCCATCCTGGGGAGATTGTTCTTATTGACTCTTTTATTGACAGGTCGGTGGACATAAACATACTATTGAGACTTTTGGTTATATGTCACTGAAAATTTGAAGAGACAGATTTTATCAATCCCACTTTCAGTAACCAATGAAGGGAATGGAGATGGAGGTAGAGAACATTTTGATTGAGAATGCTAGTATCATTTAAAGAACTGACATCATAGTCAAATGATTAGAGGTTCACTACTAGGTAGCAGTGAGTTTAGATATGACCATGCTAGTCCCATCATTATATCCTAAGGAAAGACATCTTACATGCTTTTTCCTCTGCCCACTAAGGTGCGAAGTAGGAACCAGCATATTCTGCTGGAAAAGTAAATATTGGAGAGACAAGTGTCCTGTCTACAATGTGATCTAGTGTCATCTCTTCCACTTTGTGCTTTTGAAAGTGGGATTAATTCAAGCTCTTTATGCCTGTGAAGGAACTTTCATTATTATTGGAAAGGTTTTAAATAAAAGGAGGGTAGATGGTTCTGTGTGTTAATATTATTATTAACAGATTGTGGGGACATGTATTCTTCTGTTCCCTTTTTTTTTTCTTTTTAACTGTTTGAAACTTGTCGGTTCCTGGTTTTAATTTCTGGTATTGTGATTGCCTAAATCAAGGTAGTTTCATTTTCTTTTGTCAGGGGTAGGAACTATGTGTATTCATTTTTTTTTTTAATCTGAATTTTCAACTTTAAAATTTTTTTTATATTTACAGAACGACAAAACGAAAGCAAACTTTCTATGATGGAACAAGTTCTTTATGCAAAGGAGTTTGCCATGTGCCTATGAATGAGCCTTTCTGTCCCAAATTGAGAGCAGTATGCAAGGCTTCTTTTGATAATCTTAGAACTGTCAACAACAAAAAAACCTCTATTCACTCACTTCTTTGAGAAGTCCTAGTTCAGAGAATTGCAAGTGTAACTGCTTTAAATGAAACGTCCAGTGTAGTGGGTAATTAACGTCACACTTTTGTAATTTTTCAAAATGTTTGTGAATAGTAATAGAAAATGAATTGCATCTTTCATATAAAATTGCTTCTCTTTTTATTGCATTGGATGAAATGATGTGTAGCAGGAAGGGAATGGTTTGGAGAAGACAGAAAGAGAAAAGTGGTTTTTGTGTTTAGCCAGTAGCTTTAAGTCTCATTTTTATGAGTGGATGATGTTTTTAAAAAAGGATGTTAAATGGATTGTACTAGAAAAAAGCATGTCAGGATTATCTACCCTTGATCGTATTGAGCATCTTTCTCTACCATTTCATTTTTTCCCCAGGCTTTAGCAAAAGCTGTCTCTGCACTGGGATACTCCTACCACAAGGAAGGAAACATGATCACCATTGAAGGTCCTCGGTTCTCCTCTCGTGCTGAGAGCTTGCTGTGGCGACAGTGGAATGCACATGTTGTGAACATGAGCACTGTCCCAGAGGTGAGTGGGGCGGGCTTAGGTCATCTGACCTTGATACCTAAACCAGTTTCCACATCAGTGTCTCTGATTAGTGGAATGTATTTGTTATTTTCCTTCTTTTTTTTTTTTAATAATGTCCAGTCGAATGGTTTATTACTTACTTACTTACTTCCTTAGGCCCGTCGCACCAGTTGGTGCATAGGCCATCAACGACTCCTCGCCATTGCACTCTGGTCTGGGCTGTTCTAGCTATGAATAGTTTATTAGAGAGCTATTAATTATGTTAATAACAATTGTGGTGAAAGTCTGGAGAAATACATGCCTTCCAGGTCTTTAATAAAAAAAAATTAGCTCTTAACATTTCCGTGAACATTGTGTCATAATTGATTGATCATCTGGCTTAAATAAGCAATTCATTAGTTTCATGAGTTCTAGTGTAATGACTGTTCAGTAAACTGTAATTCCAGGTTATTGCTGTATGTTTTCAGAAATTATTACACACATGCTGCAAATGTTTTACAGCTAAAATCAAAGATAAAAGGTCCTCTTTATTTTTTCAGTTTTAACTCTCTTAATCAAAAACTTGCTTAGGGCCTATAATATTTTTTTAATTTCAGGTAGTTCTTGCCAAAGAAATGGGCTTGTTGTATGCCTCTATGGCCCTTGTGACTGACTACGACAGCTGGAGAGATGATCATGAAGCAGTAAGTTTGGGTCCACATGTTTATTTCTGCTACCTATGGCTCGTTCTATCCTCTTCTCCTTTTTCCTCTTCTTCTTTTTTCTGCTTACTTATAATTTTCCTTCCTCTTCATTTTGAAATGTCTTTCTATCAATCATTTTAAAGATCGATTGTACATAAAAATGTTGTTTTGTTTTAGCAGAGTGACTCATTGTGAAACAAGCCATAAGTCGACTAGCCCGGCTTTGTTATTTTTATTTATTATATTTTCACAGTAGTAGACATTTATGAATTGATCCTAATCCTTCCCTTTCACCATAAATAGAGCAAAATCTGACACTGACTATGAAGAAGTTTTAAAAGCCCATTACTTTAAATATTCACTCGTTAAAATAGGCTTCACTTTCTTAATAAAACCTTTTCCCTCTGTTCTCAGGTTCATGTGGACTTGGCAGTGAAGACCTTCAGAGAAAATGCAGATAAGGCCTGTAAGGTTCTGTTGTATGCCATTCCTAAACTGTTGGAAGAGGACTGGGAGAAAGATATAGAGAATAATAAAGTAAGTTCTGCTTTACGTAAAAAAATGAAACAGGCACAGCAATGAAGCATGAAATAGCATTTTTTAAAATAAGGACAATAGTTGTTTCTCTAAATGGAAAACAACAACTTCTAAAACTAATGGCTCTGATTTGTATTAGTTGGAGGAATATGAACTGTTGCAAATGGATGAAACTAAGTAGAAAGAAAAAAATGTAGTAGTAAATAATGAGCAAGCATATGAAATGATATAATGCCATGAGCATGAAAGTAATTCTATTATTTGATGTCTTTGAACTAGCTGTGGTATTTTTTGAAGGATTAAAAAATATTTATAATCTTATTAAACTGTAGTCAACTTATTGTCTGATATTCTTAACATCTTAGGTTCAAAGTTCAAAGCTATGTGTATACCAAATTTGATCTCATTGACCTTTATCCTATTTACTCTTGTTTATTTGTCCAGGTTATTGGGTTGTTGTTTTTTTTTTTGTGGCTTACTTTTTCTTTCCAGTTCATCCATATTTACTTTGATAAATCAGACTGGAACTCACTCCTGTAAATGATGTTGTCTCTGAAAGCAACATGTAACTCTTCATGGAATCTCATCTTATCTGTAGTATGTTCTGGTGTTCTATGAAAGGGTATTTTCATTTTGTTTTATAGTTTCCTTGTGCTATATCTTCCATTTTATTCTTTTTTCCCCTTAGTTTTCAAAAAGGCAGAAGGTTTTTAACACTATTCAATACTATAAGCATGAAATTATTTAAATGAAGGATTTTTTTTAACCTGGCCTGCTCAGATCAGTCCATTTTCTTGCTTCTTTGCCAACTGCTCTTGGCCACTTCTTAATGATGCACATTTTATTTTCATCAAAGATGAGATGATTTCACTTTTGTACAAGGACGATGAAATATGAAGTATGCAATGTCAAGTGAAATGTGCAATATTAATCTCAAAGTTTTTATAAACAGTGAAATCTTGCGATCTACTAATACATGTATTACAGCTTGAAGCCCAGGTTGGCGGTGTGAAATTGGAAAATGAGTGAATGAGACTAAAGAAAACCTTGAATTTCGACAAAAATTTGTGAAACTGGTTACCCAAACCAGTCTCACAAATTTTTGTTGAAATTCAATGTCAAAATGAGAAGGATAACCGATTTTGCTTGTTTTTTGTTTTTTTTTATGTCAATTGCTTTCTTTTTCTTTTGTTTAAGGCCTTTTTCAAAAACATGCATAGCTTGATGACCATCTGCCAGAGTGTAATGATGAGAATATAGAAAGGCATTTTGTGATGCCTCTGACTGAAGTCACATTTTAATTTGTTAGCCTGAACTGTTTTCTGTCATACCTTAGGAGCCTGTGGCAATGAGAAGTAGAATTAGACATGCTGTGCAGATATTTGTAGGTTGTAACCTCCTTTGTGCTTCTGTTTCAGACAATTGCCAAGGGTTCCGTTATGGGTGGAGACTGATGCATACAGAGATTACAGTGCATTCTCAGACTTAAATCCCCATTACTTTATTACATTGACTCATTTGTATTTTTGCGTTTTCTCTTGCATTTATTTTCATATTTTTTTTTACTATCCAAGTAACATGTTGGGTAGACGAAACTTTATATTATACGTTTCTCCCTTTTACAATTGTTTTGTTATGTAAAGAAAATGTGTTCGTGCCTTCGGGTTTATTTTTACATAGATCCTATCTGCAGTTTTTATTTCTTTGACTGTATTAATTTACCTTCTTTTAGTTTTTTTTATTGTTTGAAACTGGGATAAGAAGAACAAGCTGAAAGTAACAGAGCAAATCTCACATGTAATAAGTCTTACAAAATGTGAGCAAGTAAATAATGCATATGGAGCATGGAAGATGTTGGATAGGGGGATGGATGAGGATGGAAGAATTGACAACCTGATATAGATAGCTGTGGACATTACCTGCAGTGCTGTGTGCTAGGCTTTGTGCATCTGCACACCTTTGCATTTCATAGGTCTATACCATGACTTACTTGACTTATGCCTCTTGATTCCTTAAGGAACATAGGGCCGCAGGTCTGTACCATATATATCGCCAATCTACTCAGGTGAAGCTCCATCCTTGACTCCTACAAACGTATTCATCAAACATGTAGTCAACCTTTCAGCCCTGTCACAGTCTACAATATCAGAAATAATTTCATCATCATCATTGCCCCTCACCCTCATCAGGGTATAGGCCACACACAAGGGATTTCCACTTTATTCTATCCTGGGATAACTTTGCCAGTTCTGACCATGTTTGTCCTAGAATTAATTTATAATAAGAAAAAAGAACAATAAAATTGACGATCCAATATCAGACATGCCAACTTTTTGGGTTCACCGTAAGAAATTACGGGGAGCCGTTGTAAATTATGGGTTACGGGCAATTACGGCGAGGACACAATGAATGCTTTTAAATCCCAGTGCTTTTGCGTTCTTCGTTCTCTACCATTATCCTTGTACACGGTAAAATTACCCTTTTGGGTCCTCATTTTACTGTGATTTAAGATCATGTTTACTTCAAGCCTCAAATGGGGTTGGCATGTCTGCATGTTGCTGAAACAAATCTTGCTGTCTTATTAAAAGCAGGACATTGCACATGAAAGAGTTATAGTCAAGTGAACTGTCCTCCTTCTTTCTTTTATTATGGATACCTCTCATGTAATACATGTATTAACAATACTCATTGATTCTTTAACGTTCCTTTTGAACTTGCTCTCACTTCCTATACATTAAGTCAGACACAGGACCTTGTCTAGAGAAGGCAAGTTTATGAAAAGAAAGTAGCGGAACTAGTGCCCAGGAGGCTTATATTTGGGATGTGCAATCTTGTTGCTGCTGTTGGAAATCATTGATTTAGAGTTGTTCATCGTGATTACATTGGTGAAAGAGACTGGGATTTTTTTCTCTCCACATTATATTTCATTGTTTTGTTGAATGTGAACTTGTTATATTCAAGATTTTTTTGTACCCGTGTTCCTTTCTGTACCAGTAAGGTTTGGATATATCGTACGAAAAACTGAGCGTCTGTGGGCAATTTCCTGAGGCAGGGCCTCAGGTCAGATTTTTAGGCAGCGCCATAAAATTTACTGTCATGCCGAAGGGAGTGGTGGAGTAAGAAAAATATCATTTTTTCCAAAATTTTCGATTTTTGACATCATATTCGTGTTCAGCATCAAATTTGTCATTAATTTGATAGCAAACACATGAAGGTGCGAAGTTCAATAAAAAAAAAAAATAGCACGTCAGACACGTCACATGTCTCCATAGAGTAGCCCTGCTTCTTGTACATCTGCCGCCATTGTGTAGGCCAATACTGTGTTCTCCACACCTGAGGCAAGGCCTGTGTGTGTGTGTTAAACAATCTCACCAAGCCAGGACTGAGGCCTTAAAGAGTGTGATCTTTGTCTTAACTGACGCTTTACTTGCCCTCCACACCTTCAGTAGTTGGGTAAATGCCATTCTTGTTTTACCAATTCTCGCTTTGATGTCGGCCTCAGTTCCTCCCTTTTTGTCTAAGATACTTCCTAGGTATGTGAATTCCTCGACTTTCTCCACTGGTGTATTGCCTAAGTTGACCTCCAAAGCAGACAACTTTCCAATTCTCATTATTTTTATTTTTCGAGGATGAATCTTCAAACCAACTCCTTCTGCGAGCGCATTAAGTTGGTCTGTCTTTGCTTACATCTGTTCTTGACCATGAGATATTAGTGCTATGTCGTCACTCAGACAGTGTGCTTCCAAATTAAAAATTATGAAAATGACTCTCTTTATTTTATCATTTTTTATAAAATATATTTTAATTTTCTATTTTACCAGACTCAAATTTGTAAGAGTAATTTGTATTTTACAACATAAAAATCAAAACCAATTTATGATTTAGTGGCTAACCACCAAAGGAAACCAAACAAATTAGAACCTGTAGTTTTTCAAGGATATTTAGCTGGTTTGTCTAATTTTGTTTTCAAATTCTCAATACAGAAATATACATTGTACTTTATAGTATCAGTTTAAAATGCTGTAGAAAGAGAATCAAAATCAGATTTAAATATATTGTAAATGTTTATTTCAGTGAGACGAATATGTAAATTTGATATAATCTTTAAGTAAATGGGAAAATCAAACGAAATAAATTCTTTATTTTATTACTGCATAAATAGAAACGTTCAAAGTGAAAACTGAGTTTTTGATTAAAAAATCTTATGCCTCAAGTGAGTTCCAGTTTTACATGTTGTAACTGTTCAATGTTGCATGTGTGGCAGTAAGGAAAACATATCAATTTCATTTTTCTTATCTTTTCTTTCACTTTCACATAATAATTTATAATCAGAAATTGGTGAAGGATTTTTTTATTTGCACTGTTAGTGAGATATTTGAAAGAAACAATCTGAACCAACACAAAAATATGTCCATATTAAATACAAATAAATGCCAATAAAAACAGTAGCACTCATAACTGACAGTGAGAAGACAGGTTTTATGTGGAATGGCACGGTAGTTTAAAATGATCTGAAACTATGGACACTGGTGATGACACCTATGTCTGGTCTACGATGGAAGCGCTTGCGCCCTTTAAAAAGTTTTGACATTGTATTGTGAGATATACCACTTTAATGAAACATGAATTTTGATTCCATTTTTGTTCAACAAAACCTTTAGACACAAAACCTCCACCCTGAATTATTAATATGAATATAATATAACACTGATTCACAAGATCTTTAACATTTCCAATATGATAAAAAGGCATTGAAATCATTTGTACACAGCTGCAAAAAAGTAACAGAATTTTGTTAATAAAGCTTTCATTTTGATATACATGTACATGCACATGTGATGAACAGTTATTATTGACATTTGAGAGAAGAAAGGCAAATCTAGTTACAACTTTTAACTGAACTCACTGACCACTGAGACCTTTTCCACATTTATTCCACTGAATACTGGCGCTTTTGGGGGGAATTTTTAAAAATCACTAGACCAACCGGTATATAACTTATCCAGTTGCGAGTTATCTTTTCACACACATAAATTAATCTCATTTTTTATTAAATTTAAAAAACAATGATTTCTTAAGATTGAAAGTTTATTTCCTGTGATTTTTTATTTTCTGAAAAATCTCCTGAAATGTCATTGTCATGAAATAAAATTTTGTAAAAAAAAATAATTGAAACTATATCAATATATATTATGTATGTGTTGTATTTTGCTTTGCACGCCTCTGTGAGTGTTAGAGGGGATAATAAACAAATTTATTCACTAAAGGTTTTATATATCTATGGATCCGTTATGTAGTTGGTCCAATTGTGAACAATCTGACTAGTTGTCGGAAACATCCAAAACGTCAGCCTGGAGTTCAATCATCTCTGGTTTTGCAGCATCACTGTCATCAGACAAGTAGTAAACATCACTACTAGGTGTCTGAATCAGATCAGAAGTACAGAGGTCTCCGCGTAAGAACCCGCACTAACACATTAATGGAGCGTCATCACTGACCAAATCAATCTGTGATTGGCTTACTTAAATTTTAAACATCAATCAACATCATGCTTATTCCCTGCCAGACTATCCCTGTTTGTGAGCCATTACTATTACACAAAACAATGCAAGACGCTGGCGGCTCCTTTCCATATAATATACAACTCAAAGATCCATCTTGGTTCTGATCCTGCTTCCACAATGTAGGTCAAAACAAAGGGCGGTGTCATGATAATGTGAAGTGCGGGTGGCTGGGTAGGGGTGAGACTGGGTTGTGGGGTTACTACGACATCGAGACTATGGGCAGGGGGGATGCTGAAGGTGTCAGTCAGAGAACAGGGGCGGGACACGACAACAAAGCGTAGATCTAGCCAATTATGATTGGTTTAAGACGCAGGTAGGGGATAGAGCTGGATGGGCATGCTTCGAGCAACAAGAGATGGGCCGAACGCGTCAGCGCAAATAGGCCTAGGGGAACAAAACGGGTGGGGGATGGAAGGGGCCGAGATAATGGGGCTTTGCTTTCCACCACGGCTACGGTCTAGCATTAGAACAAAAGCAGGGCGACTGACAGTGTTTCTGGCGGTTTAGGCGGCGGCTACTTTAAAAAAAAATCTATAGGGTAAGGAGACCGTGTTCTTAGGCGGATTTTGTAGCTGAAACCGGGCTCTTACGCAGAAGAATGTAGAAAAAATTCTGTTTCATGAGAATGGCGGGCTCTTAGACGGAGACCACTGTACTAGATCTAGAACTACTAGTTGCACGTTTTCTTGAGGTCAGCTGGCTTTCATTTTACCCTTTGTGGTCCCTTTATCTTTGACAACTGTAGGCCCAGTGACAGGAAATCTGGATCTACTACGACTGGTTTAATAACCAGGACCTGCCTTTGGTATGTATTCAGGGTCTCCAGCAGCAGATAAATCTGATACGACTTTCATATTTGAGCAGTTCTCGACCAACTTCTGCCAAACTTAGTCGCAGAAAACAAAACTCGAGGATAAGCAATGCTCGACATTTCTCGTCCCTAGTGTAATAGATCTGCGAATAAATTCTAAAGTTGATTCTGCCAATGCAATGTGACCTGGCTCATCAAGCTAACGGATGGAAAACAAAGGCAGTGAGTTAAGAAATACTATATACATGTACATGTATTTTTTTAATTACAGTTTTTAGACATTTATTTTGTGCTATAAGAACCAAATCTGAGAATAAAATACAGTATTTTAAAGGTCAAATGATGAAATACAATATTCATTTACTCAGTCAATCAATACAGAAATCCCAGCAATAAAACATCTGGAGTGTGAACCATGCCATTTTTATTGTGAATCTACCATTATACACACTACCTTCTAAAATATCCTTAGGTACAAAACAATTTACAGATACACCTGAAAAGTATAAATAAGTTTAAAGTGCATACATGTAATTTTTTTTTCAGTTAGTGATTAAAGATCCCCAAATTATTATAAATTTCAACGAAAATAATATTTGCATAAAAGACAGCACTTCAGATCAGTAATAGAACAGCAGCACAGATCAATTGTTATTGCGAATATTGGGATAAGGATAACAAGTACAAATCACTTTACAATCTGAATCATCTGTGACCTTGGTGACGTCAAGCTTCCTCCTGAAACGTCCAGATCAACAGTGGGCAAAGACACACTAATGCCCCGACTTCCAGCTGAACTCTGTAAACAATTCAGAGCAATGATTACTGTGACTGGATTGGATACCGTGCAACAGTGCAATTAACTATACACTTATTTAGGAAATTAAGAACTATACACTTATTTGGGAAATTAAGAACTATACACTTCTTTTGGAAGTGACTGATTTCATTTGTTTTCATTGTAAAAAAATGTTATCCTACTCTTTCAAATGATCATACTTTATGTATTTTTATTCGTCTCTCCTGCTCATAAACCAAAACCACCAACCAATGATTAAACAAAATGAATTGAACTTTATCTTCAAGACATATATTTAAATAGATTTCAATATTTTTGTACCCCCCTCCTCCAACTCTCTCTCTCCCTCTCTCTGTCTGTGTCTGTCTGTCTCTTTCTCTCTCCCCTCTCTCTCTCTCAAAGAAAAGAAAGCTGTTTTTATACCGTTGGCAAGTTCTCCATGCCTTTCAACACTGCTCGCTCAGATCCATGAGAGATGGGGGAGATGGGCGGGGAGATGCCCCTCATCGTATCCTGAAATAGATGGGAACGTTAAAGTAAATTCATTTACGGTAAACTTCTGTCAATTTGAAATGCTTCACTTAATTAACTCTGAGAATACTGAATGAGGAAGTAGAAGTGATATAGCTGATACCAGTTATCTTTAATTATATTTTGTTCAAAAAGAAAGGATAATTTGTCTAAAACAAGCACATTCAACATATTTTTTTTGTTAGGAAGTCCTTAAAATAATCAATAAATTCTAGGCCTACCTCTTTTTAATAATATAGAATAGATGTAATAAAGTTCTCTGAAAAATTGATGTTAGCAGCAGGAACACTATTTTTATTTTTGAGCTTTTAAAATGTTAAAGCACAGACAAATGAATATAAATGAAAGTAATACCACATTATTTTGACAGTCAAAATATTGATTTCCATAAACTGTTCAGCCTATTTGCAAAGCTTTCAACCTTCCCAGGGTGAAACCTCTTCAAACAGCATTTAAGATAACTTTAGGAATACTTTCAATATCTATCTAGAATAAGGAGCAGAAGTACATGAAGGCTGAAAAGAGCAGAAGGTGAAAAGGAATAGAATAGAAGATGCTTGCAAATTATTTTCCCTTATACCTGTTGTGGACACATTCTATGGACTTCTTCTTGTCTGATGGGAGAGAAGTCGACATCCAGCACGACATCTGACCCAAGCTGGTCCTGAAGCTGCTTTTGCTGTAGTCGCTGGTTGTCCAGCAAGTCGCGGAGTCGCCTCCTTGCCTCTTCCTGTTGACGACTCAGCTCGGCGATCTGACTCTGCATCAAGCTCTGAAGTGCAGGGTTGCTCATGACCTCGTCCACTGCCATCTGTGGGGAAAAGCAATTGCAGAGTTGGTAGATTACACACAGGCAATGTTTTTTAATACTATTCAATTGTAATAGTGTTCACATAAAGAAATTAACATTTTTAAGACAGTTGCATTCAAAATGAATATTTGAACTCTGTTTAAAGCAAAGTAGATGTTATTATCTTCTTAACAATTTTGATATGCTTAGTATGATATATTCATAAAACATACCTCAAAACTTCTCACATGATAAAGTACCTACCTCCTGCAGCTCATGCAAATTCTGCTCTGTCTGGTCCCCTAATGTCATCAAAGCACCCAAGTTATTTCCTTGAACAGGGAGGTTCGCCAAACTTCCCTGCCCAGACTGAATTGGTTGTCCCATCACTCTAGTGGAAGACTGTGTTGAGGTCAAAGGAACAGTCACATTGCTTTGGACAAGGGGTATAGGGCGAGGCACACTAACTGTGTTCATCACAGGTGGGGCTTGGGTGAGCCTTGGTGGATCTGTAGAACGGGTCACCTCTCCAGTTAAGTGGACTATGTCCACTAAAGAGTTCTGGCGTTCTGAAATGTGCAGTTACAATTCCTTTATAATAAGTCCATTATAAATTAGAATTCAGCTAATCTGAGGTTAATTAATTGACAATACTTCATCATAAAGTGTATTTATCTTATCCATTTGCCTCTTTACTCATCCACAAAAATGCATCTGCCACCCATGTCTTTATACAACTGAAATTTTCAATCATGAACAGTCAGAGAAAGATACAAATAAACCAACATACGTGTCACTTTGCTGGCCATATCTGAGACATTAGTGTGGACTCTGGTTTTCCTGACTGGTGGTGAGAGCAGGACTGCAGCAGTCGCAGCAGCCACTGAGGTTTCAGACGACCGAAGCTGGGCTGGTAACTGCTGATATTCTCCAGAACCTGACAGGGTGCTTGTATCTGGAGAGGTCAAGCACAGATTTGAAGACAAAATATACTCACAGACCGCTGAATGCAGCACATAAGTGCAGGCAACTCTGTCTCAGATGAATTTGAAAGGGGTAATTATTCATTAAATGCAAAAAAAGTGAATGACAGCTGCAGGGAAGCTGTAAATTATTATAACATAAGCGGGTTTCTGAGTGAGCCAAGGTGAGATAATTCTGATCACCAAAGGCAGGAGCTTACACTGTGGAGTTGCAAGGCCATGATTCCCCCTAATTTTTTTCTAAAACAGACCACAAAATGTTGGGGCAAAGCAATTCTCCATTGTTATTTTCTCCTTAAACTGCCAAATTCACCAATCGACGATAAGCAATATTTGCTAGCTGTCAGTATTAATGGTGTTACTATGCTGGATCCTAATTTCAGTCCACACTAAAAAGAACAAAAACTACTGTGAGTTCTTTTAATAAAGTTCTTTTTACAATTTTTTTTTTTTTTTTTGCAAAGATTTGGCAACAGATAGCTGGCACTGAAAGGGTTAAAAACAGGTTTCACCCACGTTTTTATCAATGAATGAAAGAAGTACACAATTTCATAAAGCTTCTGACAGTTTCACTTGCTGTATATGTTTCGTCTGGTGTTGCTGGCATTGACTACTGATAAAAGCTCTTGAGAGGATCTGAGCTTTACAAGTCATGTTATTTTCTATTTTACTTCATACTAGTCTGAGATAACCATTGGTCACCTGCTGCTATTCCTATAAGATGCCAAACAAGTGCTGACCAACTACATGTAAATGACTATTAACTTGCTTGTCTTTTATTGCTTTCCCTGTCTGATTAGCTCCAGTCTGATATATCTGCTGTTATCGCATAGTGACGAATCTGTCTAGCTCACTGAAATCCCACGTTTGAGTTAGAGCTACTTAAAGGTTGGATGTTTATTCAAAGGGTTCTAACTTAGACATTATAAACACAATTCTTGTTCATTTGTAAAGCAAATATTTAGAAACCCTTTTGACATATTGTGTACATCAATACCATTAATACAAAGACACAAACAACACGTTCTTTTTCATTTGCAAAATTTTGCCGAGTTGTCACTATGCGATAACAGCAACGATATGCCTGACTTGCTTTCTGAAAAAGCCTCTGACATTTCAACACAAAGTTTTAAAAGCTATTATAAACTCTAATTAATTGGTTCTGCAAACACAAAATTTATTTTGTCAATTAACAAAGTTAGTTTTATTCCAGCACTCATTCTACCCACAAACTATTTTTTAAAAAAAGAACTTAAGTTAACCTGCCATACATAAAACTTCCATCCTGTGCCCATTTTCAGTAATTGATTTTTTTATACGCTTGATGCATTAGGAACAATGGGTTGGTTTAAGTTATATAAATGAAAATGTCATACCTGACCTCTAGCATTGGTTAGAAAATAATATTTAAGTCACCACAATTTTCTCATCCTTCCACCCATTCCCTGGCTCTCCCTTTTTTTTTTTTTTTTTTTTTTTTGCAATATTGCTTGACATATTAGAAAAGACGGGTTGGTTGAGGTAATATAAATGTCATATCTAGCCCGCAAGCACTGGTAGGTTCAAACAGGTTTGTGTGACTGAATGAGATCTGATTTTGTCTTCCTGCAAGAGGAAAGGAGGATAAGAACTGGGCAAATGAGGAAACACAAAACACATTAAAAAGAAATCCACCTTGGTGACCCTGTAAAGGAGTGGACGTTCGAGATTCCTCTGACTTCTTGCTTTCTGCCAGTGATGCATTAACACGTTGTTGCTGTTGCTGCTGCTGCTGCTGCTCTGCAGTATTTGCTGAAGATATTGCAGGAGGCCTTCCCATCATCAGTTCTTTTATTTCATGCAATTGTTGCTGAACAGAAGAAGAGAAAAACCTGTCATTAAAAATGTCATGAATCATTCAGTTCACACAGGTGTTCTTTTATCAAATGAACAGAACCAAGATGTCATGTCAAGGAAAAAAAAAAGGTAATATTTGTCGAGAAACCGAATAAAAACTAGCCTCCGCCCTCACAGATTTTCATTAATCTCTTCTCCATGTGTGTTTATTAATGATGACACTTTTATGAAAATATGGTCCATTACTTACACTGATCCATAATTTTCACTTTTCTTTTTTACTGTGATTCCTTTCATTAAAAGTATATTTTTCATATAATATATCCAAAGATTTGAAATTCATTCTAAGTACATTATTTAACATTTCTAAAGCTTACATTGACTTTTTCCAGTTCACTTTGAGTGTTTTCCTTATACCGCTTGTGTTCAGAAAAAAGTTTTCCATATTCTTCTTGTGTTACAATGAGGTCCTGGAAAAGAACAAAACAAAACAAAATTAGACATTTCCTCTTCCTCTGTGAACCCAAGAATGTTCTTGAAGCCTAATTAATTTTTTTCAACAGTTTCTTTCCCCTCCATAATGCCAGACTGACGTTTTCTTATAACTCCTCACTTTCATTACTTTCAAATCTGCAGGGGGTAAAGGTTTCATTTTGAACTTTAATGTAAAAACACAAAGTACAAACAAACAAAAATAGTAACGTTCTTTCAAAATCTTGTGGCTCACAGAGCAGGAATTTATCCTAGTTTCTGAAGCATGAGGAGGAACTCATGTCACTAGATCATCCTCTCGATGAGACAACAATCTGTTTTACATTTTCTTTCCAAAAAGAATGTGGCCAGGTTTCAAACCTATACAATTACAGCTGAACCATTCAGCATAGTCACCATACCAATGGCACAATAACAGTACATTTTTTAAATGACAGGCTTGGTGTCCCGTTGGACAGCTGATTAAAGACATCATAGGAGTGACACTGGCTTCTGCAGGTTACCAAACATGGGCTCTCTGCAATGAAGGATGCTACTATGAAGTTTCCAAGCTAGCAA
Source organism: Bullina lineata (assembly GCA_039654405.1). Taxonomy (NCBI): domain Eukaryota; kingdom Metazoa; phylum Mollusca; class Gastropoda; family Bullinidae; genus Bullina; species Bullina lineata. The sequence continues at coordinate 17,193 of JBDFRD010285134.1, forward strand.
CGAAAAGGAGAAAACATAATAGAACAGGCCAATACACTTTACTATTTCTAGGATAAAAAATCAACCCTCTCTATTGAGGTTTCATATGTTCATTTCATAACCCATATGTTCATTTCATATCTCTCCCCACATCATGCCACATGTGATTTCTACACGTTTGAGCCTGAGATATAGAAGATGAATATGACTTACAGTAGCCAAGGCATCGATGATGGTTCTTAGCTGATACACATCTTCCGTCAGCTGCTCCCTCAAAGTAACCTCAGTCCTCACTCGCAGCTCAGTCTACAAGTACAAGTTTAAAAAGTTTATTATTTTTCCTAATTTAAATGCACTATTAAGAAGTATGAAAAATATTTAGTTCAAAAGTATTTTAAGTCTTTGCTTATAAATTAAGTGTAATTTAACATAAAGAAGAAGAATAACAGAAAAATTGCTTTAAAAAACTCTTTTCACTGAATGCATGGTCTTCAGAACTAATTGTATGACTTTCTAAAGAAATATATGACAATAAATGCATTTTTTAAAAAAGGAAGTAATATTTACATTAGATTTGTCATGCGTTTGATAATTTTTGTCACTGTAATGTCAATTTGATAAAAATACTAAAAAATGAATTTGAAAAGGACCTTGTACTTTTTTTAAAATAAACAGTAAACGCTGTAGAGTCGAACCTGCCTAGACAGAAACCTGTCTCAGACGGAAACCTGCCAAGATGAAATCTTATTTTCCTCCTGTGATTAATTCCTACATATTTGACCTGTATAAAATGGAAACCTGTCCAACCCAAAACATCAAGCAGCATTCACCTCCTTCAAGTATCTTGTTAACCGAGACACAGCATTCACCAACGCAACTGTATACCCTGAAAAAGTCTCTGTTTTCTGGATGTCTTCATTTGGGCGTCGACCAGTCTGATGTTCATACGTGGCTATCTCACTTTCTAGGTCTTGAAGAACCTGAAGATCAGGAAGGGGAAGTAGTGATAAAATATTCATGAATTTAGAAGGAAGTCATATCATGAATGACATACTGCAATTAATGGAATAAATTGTACGGTTACGCACATAAAGCATGATCACAGATAAGGTTTTCACTAACAGTAAAAGAAGAATTGCTAATCCCTAAGAAAACTTCCGGCTTCACAATTTGTTTGTCTTTTATTGTTCTGTTTTTTTATGTTTAAACTGATAGAGTATTTGTTAGGCTATTCATCATTGTGTGTTTTCCAGTTAAGAAAAATCATCTAACTTGAAATACTCGGCTGACAGAAGAATAATCAGTCCTAGACATCAGCAAGCCACCCATCACAATACAATACAGCATACCTTCCTCATATCGCTCATACTAGCTGTTCCATTCAAACTGTCCCATCACAATACAATACAGCATACCTTCCTCATATCGCTCATACTAGCTGTTCCATTCAAACTGTCAGAGGTGCTGGGAGGCTTTGTTCTCTTTTTTGTCTTCTTCAGTTTTTTTGTGTCATTCATTGCAGAGAGAGGTGTTCGGTCACTGGGCAAGGACGGCTGATTTTTTGGTGGGGTTTTGAAGTCTGTAGAGTTTGCTGTACCTGATATCATTAAACAGTGACACATGGTAATATTCAGAAAGCTGAAGATGCTGCTCGAACATTAGTATGTAATGTGATTATTTTGAGTATATACAGACTTTGTGTGTGTTGGTAAGCATGTTTCAATGATCACTATGACCTGTAGATTTTTTTTTTTTAATTCTTCAAGAAATATAAAGTACAAAGAGCCAGACCTTATCCACTGTCAATGGCTAGAAGTGAAATAAAGAAATAAATGGTTCTGGAATGACAGAATGCTTGTCTTCCAAAGGTTTACTTCCTCAGCAAAATATTCTGGTGCACAGTTTTCACTTGTGTAAGGTGAGAATGAAATTAGGTCAAGTGTTTCTTAAGGATATATTAAATGCATGCACTGACATGGCGTGGATTAAGCATGACCAGCTAACCATTCAGCCACAAGATTACTGCTGCCACGTAGTTTCTTACAATTTTGAAATAAATGCACAAATTTTGTTTACATTTTTGTTTTACACCTTCAATTACTCAACAATAAATTTCAGGAGATCTTAGTATCATTCATCTATCCTGCAGGGTACCGGGACCAAAAAATTATCTGAACAAAGGACTTTCAGGTTTAGCGTCAAGATTGTTACCGTTTCATATTAGGCTTCAAGAAACAGCAAGAAAGAGAAATTGAAGAATACAAGTATATTGACAATAAATGACAAGAGGAAGATGAAAAAAAGAAAAAAAAAGGGGCAGATGAGGATGAGAAGTAAACAAAATACCTTCTTTCCCAGCCATAGCTGCCATAAATAAGCTCAACAACTTGGCATCCTGCGACCCGCTGACCTCATTCTTACTTTGCCGCAGCAACTGTAACATGGATGCAAACTGGCCTTTCGACTCAGATCCATTTGGGACATTCTGTTGTTGATCTTTGACCCCTTGATCTTTATTTTGCATAGCCACAAGTGTTGGGGGATCAAGGTGAGATGACAGCTTTTCTTCTTCCTGCAGAAACTGCTGGAATCTTTGCAGGTTCAGCTTCGACTCGTATGATATAGGATCTGGTCTTTCTATTTCATCGTCATCTTCCTCTGAAAAATAAGAGTTTGTTTTGGAGGAATCTAATTACAAGGAAGGAGCAGCATTTTTTTTTTTTTTTATTATACTACCTAGCTATTTATGGTTTGTCAGATAAAGTTGAAATAATTTTCATACGAAAAACATTTCATAATCTCCTTTTTCTCTCCATTAACATGTAGCATAAACTACGAGCCGTAGTAAATTAAATGAAATTTTACTCTTAATATCTATGAAACACTTTTTGTTGTACAATAAGGGAACATCTGACTTCTCTGAATAACAGTCACAAAACACAATGACCCAACTGACCTGAATCTGAGATGTCCACGTCATTCAGAGCAGATTGGTTCATGACAGAGTCACTCAATTTCTCTGTGCGAGTGTAGATCTCTGGAACCTCTGCCACTAAGCTGCCAGTTCTGAAAAATAACATTGAAATGTAATAAATTTAAAAAAATAAATTTGGTAGCATTTACATGCTTTGTTTTCTACATTCTTTTTCCCGTATATTTGTCTTTGTTGAACTATTTGCTTCAATTTTGTGTATTTTTATCAGCATGTGGGTAGTTAAAAATTTAGGTTAACATTAAATTTTCCATTTATTATTTCAGAATAATTGAAAGACATTATCACGGTGACACTCACTACAAGTCGGATTTAATTATATTAAAAAATCAATGACGTAAAATGTAGTAGGCCTACTAAACCTAAATAAGTCTCGAGTGTTGAGCATAAAGGAAAATCTCAATATCTACTTAACACTTAACCATATAAAAAGGTTCATAAATAATAATTAAAACTGAAGTGATACATATTGTACATTATTATATTATATAATTAGTACATTAGTGATTGCAATTTTATGAAAATCTTCCTTCAAATTTCTACCTGTTTAGCTCTGCATCAGCGTTTGGAGCAGTTGTCACATTAGGGAATCCCATAAATCTCTGTGAATATAAATGTATCTTCCAACACACATACAAAAATAATATACATACATATTTTCTCCTACAGACACCAAATGCACGGCTTGAAATGATGATTACACACTTGAAAAACACATTCAAACCCTGAATGAATTTAATAAAGAAAGGCTCTCCGTCTTCCTGAGCAGCACAGTTTCTGCCAAGGTTGTACAAAATAGTTTTCCAGTGGACGCAACTATCATTTCAAGATCTCTTAGATTTTATAACACATGCAAATGTAATAAAACATACATAACACATAATAGAAAATAAATCAAAAGATGATGGAAAAGAAAAAAACAAAACATTAATTAACCTGAAATAAATACATGCTTGGCCATGTCAGCCATAAAGAGAAGTCAAGATCTGAAGGCTGAAGTAAGTTCAGTTACGTCACTTGTGGTAATAATCGCAAAGGATGTGAATGATAAGTTCAGAATATAAGTAATCAATACCTTTACCAATAAAAAATTGCTGAAATGCTCAGGGATCTGAGTCTTCTTCAGAAAAATTTTTCCACTATTTTCTATCTTGTCAATCTCTGATGGGATCTCTACTTTCTTACAGTTTCAGGAGTACAAAAAATAAAGTTCCTTCAAGGCCTATGAGGCCCATAGAGCCGGAGCTTATCCCGGTTTCGGTAGCGTGAAGCGGAACAGATG
>JBDFRD010285135.1:0-10746 GCA_039654405.1 Bullina lineata
TCTCCATCTCTCTCTCTTTTTTTCCCTCTTGTCTCTCCACCTCTCTCTTCCTGTCTCTTTTTTCCTCTTGTCTCTCCATCTCTTTCTATTTTTCCTCTCGTCTCTCCATCTCTCTCTCTTCCTATGTCTTTTTTACCTCTTGTCTCTCCATCTCTTTCTCTCTCTCTCTCTTTCTCCTGAAACAGCCTTAAAAATTGTGTTCCTGGGGATGTAAATTCCAAGCTTAAAAAAAATGATGCAAATCATATTAAAATTCCGCCAGTTCTTTCGCTTTATCGTTACTGGTTTCTTCAACTCTTGCAATTTCTGTTTTTAACTCTCCTGCAGGTGTGGTTTACATCTCCTGTCACAAACCACCAACTCGATTTCTTCTCAACCTGCGTAAGACAGACAAGGTGGGCACAGCTAAGAAGAAGCTGAAAGAACTGATTTGTCAAGAGGATGGTGATGTCATTATGGCAGAGGTTTTGGACGGCCATATATCACGGCTACTGGTGAGTTCATTCAGCTTCTTACTAGATCTAGATCTACTGGGAAAAAGTGAATGAAAGCTGCAGGGAAGCTGAAAAATGCAAAGTAGCAAACACAACCAAATCAAGCTATCCCGTAGAAATACATGAAGACAAACCAATGTTCGACATTACTGTCTTCGAAGGCTTCACGTTATTTTCACCTTTGGTTTGTCTTTGTGTATTTCTACGGGATAGCTTCATTTGGTCGTGTTTGCTACTTTACTACTGGGAAGTGAAATAAAGCTTTTTGTTGTTGCAGTTTTTTTCTTCCATGGTTGAGTATTTTGAAAAAGAAAGGTAAATAATGTTTCAGTTTACTGCATTTACTGAAACAGTAAATAAGTAACAGTCTTCAGGGCTTATAGGGGCAATGGAGCTGGAGCTTATCCCAGTTTTGGTAGCATAAAGAGGAACAGATAATTTTTGTTACAGCACCCCTTCGACAGGACACTAGTTTTATTGTAGAGTTATTTCCCCAGCAGAGTTTGCTGGATTCGATTTGCAGCTGGGTGGGAAGAGGAAAAATTGTGTAAATTGTCTTTCCCATGGAAACAACCCAGTCGCTGTCCGGATTCAAACCTAGAACCTTTGCATAAGGAGTCAATCCGTTTACTGAAAAGGGTGTATAGAAATGTATGAGAGATTTAGTTCTATGGTTCCAAAGAATAATTTCTGAATGTAATATAAAATACAGTTACTCTTTTCATGGTTGGTTCAAGGATCTATGGTCACTTCTTTAAAAATTATCAGGTTTTTTGTTTGGTTTTTTCGTTTCATTCAAACATATTTTTTTTTACTTGTTGGGGGGGGGGGGGGGGGTTCTGTTCGTTCAGCTTCTTTTGGGAGGTGCAGACTATTTTAGTCTTCTTATACTTTTTATTTAGTCGATCATTTTTATAGTATTATAATTATTGTTATTTTCATTGCATCCATGCTTGTTCTGTCTGTTGTAGGATGATAACATCTTGCTGAAGTATGTGAACACTCAGAACAGAAAGATCTATGCTTTTGAAATTGTGTCCATGGAGAGCGAGGAAGGGCCTTCTCAGTGTCAAGACATGCCCGTTTTAAATAACGACGACAACATCAGCTCTAAGCAGAATGTGGATGATCCGTCATCATCCGGCCCCGCGGCAGACGCAGATGTTTCCTATTTGATGGAGGGACCACTGTCGAACCACAGCTTTGATTCTGTGAATGTAAATTCCCCCAGTAGCCGTGATACCTTGGATTATGTGTTTTCCGATTCTGAAGTGTGTGAAGCTACCTCCTTCGAACAGACGGACACGAGTCCGTTTGTCGATCAAGACGCCTCTCCCGGCCTGTGTCAGTCGACGTGTGAAGAAGCCGGGGGATTCTCCAACAATCCCTGGATGGTAGGGATGTTTTCTAGTCCAGACACACACTCCTCAAGCTCCAAGCCCCTGGCTGTGAGAGATGAAGGAGACTGCGAAGGAGAAGGTAGGGAAGCAGCCAGCAAGGACTTGACCCTGCCGGCGTTGTACCCTTGTTCTGTAGGTGAAGACGGGGACAGCGTTACTCCAGTGTCTGACGTCAAGTTGGAGGTGGGTGGTTGTACAGTAAACTCTCGAGAGGTCTTCGATGTGAAACGCTCACCAGGGACCAACGACTCTGTCGGCTTTGGGGCAAACTTCTCTCCAGGCACATCGAGGATAGAAATGGGAGGGGTGGAATCTCCTTCGCCTTCATTCTCAGGACCTTCTGGAAACCGTGAAGAGGTAGAAGGGGGAATGGGTGACCATTGTGCTGCAGCCCTCACAGGCCTTAGCAGCAGCAGCAGCAGCAGCAACAAGATCAGCAGCAGCTCCACAGTGGTGGCGATGGCACAAAGCCCTGTTCTCTCATGTTCTTGTCCCAGTCCTGTAAGCTTTTCCCCCGCCTCGTCCTCCCACAAGGCCACCCTGGTGGACGTCGCTGCTCGTCTCCATGAGGCTCCGGATTCCTACAGGATGCACAGCCCTAGAGGAGAGCTCTTCAGCAGGACTGGTGAGTAGGGAGGCCATGGCTGCTTTACCAGACATACCAACTTTACGTGTTGGCCATAAGAAATTATGGGGAGCCGCCACTGAAATTAGTGAATAATAAAAAAAAATTAATAACACGTTTCCCTCATTTTGTGATGCATTTGCTTTATAAGCCGTGCTTTAAATACATTCAGATTCAGTGTAGTTCTAGCTTGCATCCGGTATTTTTAAAACCATTCTTGATTTGTGAGACCTATATAATATAAATTTACCCGTATGTATATTTTTAATTTAAGTCATGAATGGTTTAGTTATGACCATATCTATATTGTTATATTACATGTTTCTCTCAGGGGAGGGAAAATTGCCTATGAGTTCGTCCAGTTCAGTGGATGATGACTGCTTCAGAACTAAGCCTCGTCCTCGCTCTAGCAGCTGGTCCGGAGCTTCCGTGCATGAGAAAGTCAGCGTTAGAGAATCGAAGCCCATACGCTCTAGGTCTCCCACTCTAGCTCAGCATCTTTCACCTGCACCCTCTCGGCCTGAAGGTGAGATATACGGGAATTATGACAGGTGGTGGAGAAGCAGAGGAAATGGTGAAAGAAAATACAGCGCCTTGAAGGCAGAAACAATCCAAAAGTATGGAGCCAGGGGTGTAAACCTTGTTTCATTTTTTTGTTTTCACAACAGTTATTTTTATCCCAGATGCAACGCTCTACATTGGCAAAATAGAAAGTGGCAAATACAATCAAAATAAACTATTCTCCAAAAAAATTAATTTAATTTATGATCTATTTGTAAATGTTGGGATTAAGTCCCAGTGAAAAACTGCAGTACTCAGGAAAGAGAGCTTAATGTGTATAATTCTGCAGCCAAGGAATCTCTGCTGTAGTCTGTATCCTTCCTTTGTGTGTACTGATTGTCCAGGTCTCACCGGCGAAAATACTGAAGTGACCAAGGAATGCATCAGACTTAGCTTTGAAGCGAGTTCAATGCTTTTGTCACTCCAGAAGGTCTTCAGCTTTGCTAGTACTGTTGTGTGGGCAATCCTAGACAGAATTTCCGGCTCTTATCTTTTAATCTGTTACAGTGAGACCAGTATCTCATTATTGTATAATATAATGTTGTGGTTTTGCTCCCCCAGGCACTGAAACAGGCACATCTGGTATGGAGGAACAGTGGCGGTCTTGCGCCATCTGTCTGGAAGACCTCATGATCTCAGATCTCCTCACTCATGTGTCGTGCGACGGCGTCTTCTGTCACAACTGTTTGGAGGCAAGTGCTGGTCGCTGCTTGGTCAATCTGGCTCGGCCAAAGTGTTATAATTTTTTAAATTTATTTATTTATGTTAGTGGCTCATTTATTCATCTTTGTATAAGAGTTTCTTGTTTACTAATTGTGATGGAGAGATAGAAATACCACTATTACAAGGTCAGTCTGTTACTATATTATTCATTTGAAGAACAAAAGAGATTCCAATATTTTCTTCCACTTTTCTAAAGCGAGGAAAAGACAAAAAAGCATTTTGTTTGGGGAGATGTAAAAAAAGTAAAGTATGTGTCAATCATGCTTGCTAGCCATGATTTAGTTAGATTACTATCTGATAAAGTAGGTCAGCCTATATATTTTTCTTGAATTTTTATTTCTCAACCAATACCTTCACAAATCCTTTTTTTTTTCCTTTTAAATGTATGTATGAAATAAAGTGCTGCTGGCAGTTTCAGCTAATGGAAGAGAGTAAAAACCATAACCATCTGATTGACTCACTGTTGAAGATTTCATGTCAACCCATTTTTGTGCACGTCCACAGATGTCGGTGAAGCACACGGCCGATGTTGCCGCTTTTTGTTGCCCGGTAAACTCGAGTTGTCCTGTCCCTCTTTTGTGTCACAATAGCACTGGTACCCCTTCAGAATGGTTTTAGTGATAAAGGTTCTTATAATTACAGACTAGACTTTGACAGAGACTTATCAATAAATACTTGAATAAAAAAAATACTGTACTTTTTTTTTTACTTTTTTTTTTCTTTGAAGGAGGAAGAGGAAATGGTATTATTATTATTATTATTATCATTATTAAATATTTTCATTATTATCATCGTGAACTGGTTCATTGTCGTTGATTGCTTTAAATCTTTTTTGGAAGAATAAAACTTTTTATATTAAAAGAATAATATGAAATTGCCTTTTTCTTTTTTTTGGCTTGATCACTGTTTAAAGAAAGTAGACAGCTGATGTATAAAACCATATTGAAGTTAAATACCAGCATTACAACTTTCTTGTTTATTAATTGTTCTGTATTCTGAAGGAGATCAGGCCTTTTGCCACCTGCTTTAGTAACCTCCCTTGGGTCACTTGAGGAAAGAATATTATAACATAAGACGAACTCTAGATCCTATTTTATGGTGGATGTAAAATTGAACTCAAATTCCTTATGAAAAAAAAACGAAACAAACCCACTGGAAAATGTAAGCTCTAGTAATAGGTCTCAATTTGGGTTGTTTTTTTTTTTTTTCATGTGGTATTGTTACTTTGCAGCAATTCTGTTAACTTATGTGACTTATTTTCTTTATTTTACTCTTGTTTTTGAAGAAACTTGAGAACATTGCCCATTTCAATGGGCAATGCTTGAGGGCCTATGTCCTAGGGAGGCTGATGGGTTGTGATGAAGATGATGATGATGAGGAGGAGGAGGATGTTCTTGTGAAATATTGCTTACATTGCCATTGCTATTATTGCTTCCCTTGTGTTCCCTCCTTCAGATCTGCCTGCAGCCTGCCAATCTGTGTGAAGATTTTGTCCCTCTTGGAAGTGCATGTGCAACAAAGCCAAAGATTCGGTGAGTTGCAGGAGGTGTCTGTGAACTTTTTGTTTGTGTCTCTTTGACTTGGGACTTCTATTTCAGGATTTGGAATGTCACCCACCCCTGACCCTTTTATTTAGTTAGTTAGTCAGTCAGTCATTTAGTTAGGTAGTCAGTTAGTTAGCGAGTTAGTTATTCAGTTATTTAGTTAATTAGTCAGTTATTTAGTTAATTAGTCAGTTATTTAGTTAATTAGTCAGTTATTTAGTTAGGTAGTCAGTCAGTCATTTAGTTAGGTAATCAGTTAGTTAGTCAGTTATTTTGTTAAATAAAATTAGTCAGTCAGTTAGTTGCAAATAGCAAACCTATTATAATTTTTTATTTTTTCATCTTTGATCTTGTCCCATTACTGATTTGTAGGCTAATTAAATGTTTACAGACTAATCTCAGGTATTCTTTGACTGTTCCACTTCACTGTCAGTGGACCTCCTTTTTTCTCCTACTCCTAATATTCCTTTGATTTCATCTTATTCCTTCATCTTCTGTGTACATGCCTTGCCACTTTTCTACTCACGCCTTTTATTTTTAAATGATAAATTTACTATTTTTTTGTCCCTCATATACTCTTTCCTCAAACATTATTTCTTCCCTTGCCATTAAAAAAAAATAATCATATAATCTCCATTGTCATTTCACTAATAAATCATCATCCTTCCCCTATTCACCTTTTTCCTCGTGTCCCCTTTTCCCGTCTTGTTGTTCACCAATCCCTGACTAGCACACTTCCCATGTGCATCGCCTACCGCTGCAAAGTCCGAGACAACACGGGCAGGGAGAGCCTTCAGCTGCTAGGCCATCCCAACATCGTGCACGTGCCCAGTGTTGTGTCTGGTGCCAAGCTCTACACGCTGGTAGACTCATTGCTGCACCAGTCTGTCATGTCCTACTCCATCTTGCTCACAGACGGGCAGGTAGGAATACTTTGTGGCTGCACTTGGAGCTGGTTGTAAACTAAATGACTTACACTTGACTTATGCTTCTTGATTCCTTAAGGAACATAGGGTCGCCTGTAAACTTAATAAAGTTCCTTAAAGGCCCATGAATTTTTCTCCGTTTCAATAGAACAGATAATTTTTTTATGTAATGTTCGAGGCAGGGCAGGTTTACTTCCTTAGCAGAATATGACAGTTCTTAATCGTGGAAGACCAATGTGTCGTCTTCTGACAGTGAAGACTTTGGGACTTGCAAGGGCCGCTATGTTGGCCCGCAACGCCAACCAGGAAACGCAGGGCTTATATATGGGCTCCTCTGTAATGGAAAATTACTGGCTTCGAATAGAGCCTGCAACCTTCGGTCATGTTTAAAAATAATGATGAATAATAACCAATGAAATTTCAGCATTTTGTTTCCCCATGAAATTCAATTTTAGCTCAGTATTAATCAATAAACATGGCATTGATTGCTTAGCTCAACCATGCAGTGAAACACACTATGAGCTCATACAAGCACACACACAAGCAAAAGTGGAGAGAGAGGGGGATTATATTGCACATATACCAACCTGTTCATTATCTTCCACCCCAGGGCCTGACGTGCGGTTCCTGCCAGTACTCGTCCCATTGCACCGGCTGTGAGATCAGTCGTGACGGTGAGGTCACCTTGCAGCCCTCGGACTGCCTGACCGTCCACCTGTGCCAGGAAGAGCCTGTGTTGCTGCAGCCTGTGGTGGAGGATGCATCCATGGCCGGCCTCCGCTCCTCCGAGCCCACCACCATCATGGACTGCTTTGGCGCCTTCACTCAGAGGTGGGCTTCTCTTTGCCCTCTCTCTCTTCTCACCCCACCCCATGTCTTGGAATGTAAAGTATCCAGATTAGTAGTAGTATCGTTGGCTACGACTACACTTCTAAATCCTACCACTGGATCAACACGTTGCCGTCGTGTGGGAACTTGCGTGTTCTTGTGATTCTGGAGGTGATAACAGCTTGGATTCAATCGTGCTGAAACAGCGACAGATGAAGAACCAGACTAAGGATGTTCAGACAAGGCTTGCCTTCTCCTGAACACACTTCTAAAAAAAATACAGATTACATGTGGATAAGTCAAAGTAAACTTAGTTCAAGGTCTGTGAGGCCTAAAGAGTTGGACTTACCCAGTTTCTGTAGTGTGAAACGAAACAGATTAATTTTACGTCATCTCCTAGACAGGACACAAAATGGTGTTTCGACTCATTAAGCCATGTGATGGATTTTTTTTTTCTGTTCCGAAAGTGGATCCGTGTTGCAAACAGAGAGCGTTTTGAGTAGAAAATAGGAAAGCAGAAAAAGGAAGATAATCTCTCTTGCTTTTGTCCCCATTTCTGTTTTGTAATCGTAAACACAGCTTTAGTTGGGTAGCCTGTCATATTCTATTCTATTTTATCGCTTTCTGTTCTATTCTATTTTATTCTTTCTATTCTATTCTATTGCTTTCTATTCTATTTTATTGCTTTCTATTCTATTCTATTGCTTTCTGTTCTATTTTATTCTTTCTACTCTATTTTATTGCTTTCTATTCTATTCTATTGCTTTCTATTCTATTTTATTGCTTTCTGTTCTATTCCATTGCTTTCTATTCTATTCTGTTGCTTTCTATTCTATGCTATTGCTTTCTATTCTATATTATTCTTTCTATTCTGTTGTATTCTCTCACCTAACAAAGTGCTGTAACATGACTTCATCTGCCCAAACCTCCTCAGTGAGATCCTGGATGAGCACAACCCCTGGTACTGTCCCCAGTGTGAGAGGAACCAGTGTGCTAAGAAGACCATGACAGTCTGGAGGTACCCTGACAATCTCATCATTCACCTCAAAAGGTTGGCACTCATCCCCGGCTCCTACAGTGTTCTTGTTGGTGCTGTTGGTACTGATGTTGTTTCTTCTTTCTCTTTTCTTTCTCTCTCTCTCTCTCTCTTTTTCTCATTGTCTATCTGTCTCTTTCTTTCTCCATCTGGCTTTCTCTCTCTTTCTCTGGCTCTCTCTTTCTATTTCTGTCTGCTTTTCTCTGTCTGTCTGTCTCTCTTTCTTTCTATGTCTTTCTATCTTTCTTTCTCTGTTTCTCTCTCTCTTTTTTTTTTCTGTTCTAAGTGAAAATGTAAGGTGGGATGGGGCTAGAGTTTTAAAGATAGTCTTTCCACTCTGTAACCATCCCACACTTGTGATCCACAGGTTCGTGTACCAAGACCTGTCCAGCACTAAGGTAGACACCAAGGTCATCTTCCCAGACTTGGATATGGATGTGAGGGGCTTCCTCTCCGGCCCCAGCTCCCCTGGCCTGGTGTACAACCTGTACAGCATTGTCTGTCATTTTGGAGGTCAGTACAGGACCCAGGATGGTGGTGGTCACTTGTTGGAAGGGGCTCGTGTCTTCTTCACCCTGGAAACGCATGAGTGGTGAAATGGAAGTTGTGAACTGTAATGAGGCTTTTGTTTCAATGCGCTGTGGATTTACGGTTGAGGCAAGCGGCCAGCGCCGTCTTTATCGATTAATGCCTGGCTGAAATAATTCTCGTGGGGAAACGAAATAGTCTATTTTTATTAGCTATTGTTTATAGTTATTTATAGACAAGGTTCAAGGTTACTGCCTCTTTTTGAAGACAGTAATTTTCCATTTTGCTGAGGAGCCTACATACATAGGCCCAAAGTACTTCCCAGTTGGCAATATGGGCCAACATAATGGCCACCGCGCATCCCATAGTTTTTCATTACCTGAAGCTGACATAGTAACCCAGTGATCTTCCAGGGTTAAGCATTTTTTTCTCCTACTTATCAGCATTTTTTTCAACTGCCACTTTCTTTTTTTTTTTTTAACCACATGTTAAGTGTCTTTCCAAAGGAGGCTATGCTAAAATCGTTATGACCAGGACAGGAACCCATAACCTTCTGTGATGAGTTGGGCAGCTTTACCATTCATTATTTTCTACCTGTTAAAGTAAAGTGAAAATCCTTCAAGGCCTATGAGCCCATAGAGCTGAAGCTTATCCTGATGTCGGTGGCATGGACATTTGAGTTTTACGTCATGTCTTAGACAGAACGCAAGCCTGTCATAGATTTACTTCCCAAGCAGACTGTGCTTGTACTCAATTAGCACCAAAGTAGAGGGAAGAAAAAGGTGTTAGTGTCTTCACTAAAAAAAAAACCCACAAGACGGTCACCTTGAATGGAACCCAGGACCCTTAGATTGGGAGTCCAAAGCAGTAACCATTCGACCACCACATGGCAATTTGTGTTAAAGTGACAGTTTTGGGCTGGAGCTGACACTGATGGGAACTTTGACACTTTTTGGTGTTGGAATAATTTCTTTGGGCAACTGTGGAGAGGCTCATGACTTGACTTGACTTAATCCTCTTTGTTTCAGGAGGAGCGTAAGGCTGCATCTACTGCACGTCAACGGACATGGGTCTGAGTGCTTTTCTTCATCTAGGGCCATGAAAATCCAGCCACTCCTTGTGCATGTTTTTCTTTGATCTGCCAATCTTTGTTTTTTTTCATTTGTGGATGTTAGTGGACAGGCTAATAAACACAGTATGAAACTTCTTTCCCTGTTAGGATGTTCAGTGGTACTTTACTTTCAAATGAATTGAGAGGTCTTGTGTTCAAATCCCTGTAACTCACGCTTTTGGAGAAAGTTACTAATTTCTCTACATTTTTGTCGGTCAGTTGTTTAACTTACAAATGCATGGTCTGTTGGGGGAGGGGGCAATATGAGGTAATGAAAAGTTAGACCTGTTGATCTTATTGATCATGCTGGGGTACTTGACAGGGCCCCCAAAACTTGTGGTTGCCAGTAGCGTGGCCTCTGATCACTAATAATGATATTACTCACTGAAGTCTTGCTATGAACATCAAGCCTATGACAGGGGTGTAAATCTTTCAGCTTTTTACTGATTTCATAGACTTCACTGAGTCGATTTTTTTATAGTAGTTTACAGATTTCCTTATCGTCATGACATAGCTGTGCTATTCATACGACAAATTTTCAGAGACATTTTCTGACGCTTTGATTTCTTCACTATCGCTAGTCCAAGAATTTCCGAGGCTTCAGAGAAATATTTTCTGACTCATGGGGCCTATCACCAAGTGAGGGCCCCTGAACCTCGGCAGATATTTTTCAGAGAATTTTTTTATCTGCCGTTTACACCCTTGCTATGACAGTATTTCATTGAACGTGTTGTCTACCTCATAAAAAACAATTCTATGTTGAGGGGTGTCCCAGTCTTAGTGACTGACTATCCGTCAATCGTATTTCAATTTCCTGTCAGTAAATGACTGTCCAGTCATTAAATTAATGTCCTTTGGAAAATTGTATGGCTCTTTTCGTCTTTCACAGACACTCGAAGCAGCTATATTGCTGCTTTGTCTGGGCAAATAAGCAATCAATAATTCTCTCTATTTTTCAGGAGCCAGCTCC
>JBDFRD010285245.1:0-10746 GCA_039654405.1 Bullina lineata
CCTCAGAGAGGGAATGTCTCCATTTAGTGGTGTAATTTGTGTGGCGCTTTCTACACCCCCCCCCCCCCCCCACCCCCCAAAAAAAACAAAAAAACAAACAAACAAACAAAACAAAAAACTAAACAAAACAAAACCAAATTGCTCCAACCACTGCGACCATTGACGTTGATAAAGGATGACACCCTGCAATGCTCATGTTCAGCTCATGAGCAGCCAGAGAGAGAGAGAGAGAGAGAGAGAGAGAGAGAGAGAGAGAGAGGGGGAGGGGAGAAGGGGGGAGGGGAAGAGAGATTGAGACGGACATAGAAAAAGATGATAAGATGATAAGACAGACGAAGACAGGCAGAGCCAAAGAGAGAGACAGAGTGATACAAAGAAAGAGAGATTTTTCCCGACAGATCAAAAGGACTCGTGACACACTGCATATAATATATCATTACATTTATTGTCATGTCTCTGTCAACAGTCAAGGAAGCGCATCACAAAAGAGCCTTTTATTTCTGGCCGCTAAACATGTACATGTACAAACGTTAACCCTTAATGTAACCATGGAATAGAATAATATATTATAATACATGGAATGAGAAAACAGTGAATAATGCAGAAAAAAACAACAACAGTTATTAGTACTGAACAAGTTCTTCGATTCAGTTTTTTTTTGTTAAAGAAGCAACAAACAGAACTAGCAACGCTAATGACCATTTCATGAGGCAAGAAGGAAATAGAGATAATGTGATTTCATACCAAGGTTGAAACGAAACAAAATGTACAATAGGAAAAGAAGTCCAAAAACTTAAGAGCATACTGGAATCAAATGGAATCAATACTAATAATACACGTAACTAATCGGTAGGAGTACTTATCTCCATCGAAGATCAGTTACGCGAAAATTCAAAGAACCTGCAGAAAGCAAGTATGGCCAAGGAATGACGATCAGTTAAAACATTAAACATTAATTTGTAAATATATATTTTTTTACTTCACAAAAAGTAATGATATTGCAATGTATAGAGATATGCTTAGAAGACAGTCGACACGAACGCAAGGCTTATAATTTCTAATTTCATTTTCACAAAATATTAAAACACACACAAATACATGTACTCACCACTGTTCAGCATTTCAGAAGTATTGGAAATGTCATATTCGTCTCATAACAAAGTGACATATCTGACCCGACGCTTCCTACAAAGTCGTGGTGTAATCACATACGATGTTATACGAAGAGACAGCACAAATTTCGATTCTCACTCACTCAGACGGACACACCACTTCTTACAGGCCGAAGGAGAATACTGTTATTCGCAAAAGGCACATAATCATTGCGACCAGTTTACAAGTCAACTGTTTAAATTCTCAGATTGGATTACGGTACTCTAAGTAGTCAAAGCGAATATTCTCACTCCCAAGGATCAGTGAATTACCACAGTCAATTGTTATTATTTTACTTTGGATGGTTGTCTTAAGTTTAAACTGACAGCTTTACTTTCTTATTTCCTGTATTATTTGCAACCAAACCTCAAAACATCAAATTTGATACAGGCGATCTGCGGAAGCAAGTTATGTAGTTACATTTGAATTCCTCAAAATAACACCAGGTACTGTGTGACGCTATGCTAACAGTTTTTTCTCTCTAGTTTCGTTACTGGTAAATATTCTTTTATGCTTGCAGCAGCAAAGGAGAGGCATCCCGACATAATATAAAGAAGGTAAGCCAAAAGGAGGCTGACCAAGTTTTGATGGGACAACGACAAAGAAAACTTAATGGAGAAACACACAGAAATGAGAAAAAACATGAGACCACACACAGCCAGCAGTGCAGAATGTGACCATAGAGCGCTTCTCTAATATGCTAAGACATGTTACAACTCAGCACACATTCATTTTGAAGTTCAGCCACACAAAGCGTAAACATGTGATAAATAGAGATATATTTACGCATACGCCAATACCAGACACAAAGTATCCGTAATTCAAGACATAGCTTCCAAGCAAGGCCGTTTCCATTAGTAAACAGAGTATTTAAATAACATACATGTATCTGTTGTGAGTAATTCGAGAAATGAAGATGACTGGGTGTCTAGACACTAATTGCGTATGGCTGTACAACACACTTACTTTCCCCCCAGAATGTATGGTTACTACCACAACCGTACATTAGAACCTCCTGACTTTCCAGGATGGATCAAGGATTACTTTAGTTTTGAGCACAACACAGATTCACCATTTCAAAGTCACTCCATGGGAATAATTCATTACAATTCAACCAACAAGCTAAAGACAAAAGCCGATAGAAAAACAAATCGCATGAGAGCAAGTTGTGTTTGAGTACAGTATTTTTACAGCAGCGAGGATATTTAGCAAGTTTATGAGATAAAGTTGTTTCACCATCATTATATGTAAATGAAATATTGACAAAAGGCGATTATCTCATTTTATCTTCTAATTTCTTTTTTGTTTTTTTTAGAATTACAAATAAAAATAGACTGTCACATTCACCAATGTTTTTTTTTTCACAAACACCAATTTCCTTAAATACAGAATTACAAGTCACCAATTACATTCAATATTGATAGTGTAACATATTGAACTTTCTCATTATTGTAGTATGAACATTCTATACTCCAGTTTCATACAAAACACTGCGTTAAAGCTGTCAGCCCCTAGTTATTTACATGGATTTTACAGAACAAAGTCAACCGATTGCAAATTATCATAGAAAGCACAAATAATCTTCTTTTTCGTTCCTCCATTTCTAACTCAGAGGAAATCCTCACTGTCAGCCTTTTTCACCTGACTGACTGTTTTGTAAGTAGTGTTTGTACTATTTTCATGAATGATTTACATTATGCTTCTGAAAAAAAAACACCAAAAGCTTCACACACATTGACAGGTTTTATTCACTGTCAGAAAGTTAATCGCATAAACCTTTGTTGAAGGAAACTCTTTTTGAACTAAGAGCAAGGCTATGTCAACTATGAGAATCTATACGAAAAGCTCTTAAAAAGTGGAATACAGCATTTCATCTTCATATCTATTTCAGCAATATCAGTATGTTTATGAAGAGGATAGACTTGAACATCAGAAATCGAAGCTAGAGACTACAAACATGTCAAATTTTGAAGCCTCATTATAAAAAAACTTTATGAAGAAAGAAATAAAAGAAAAACCTGACATCTGTACCACTATCACCTCTGGTGCAAGAAAAACGATACCTTCTGACTGGCAATGAGCCTTTGAAATATGGCACAAGAAAACATTATGCAAAGGCGGACGAAAAAGGAAGGCCCTAAAAAAAAAGAAGTGCGAGAAGTGCGGAAAAAAAATTATGCGGCTAAAAGACACATTACCCTTTCAATGGCACATTAAAGCTAACACAACACAAAGAGGAAAGATTGCTTCACTATAGAAGGATTCCATTCATGCGCAGAAGGTGTAACCATTAAAAATTTATTGGCATCACATCTGACACTAAGCCAGGAGTACTGACATGATACTTTACACTTTACACTATTCATTTACACTTGGGTGTCTCTCCTCTAGTAACCAATTGGCTCAGTTAGGGACAAGAAAATGTCATTTACAAAGACAAAGGTCTAATACATGGAATGTATTTACTATTTTTCATCTGCTTTACTTATTTACTGGCTAAACCCTAAAAAATTATAATACATAAGCTTAGCAACTGCTACAATCAAGCAATTCTTACGATAAGCATGTTTATGATCATGTTCTTATCAAAATACCAACTCTAAGGTTTTAATATTTTTAACATTTCATATTTAGGTACAACCAAAAATCCACGTCTTACGTGCCAACACAGCACAATGAGGACTATATAAAACCCACATTGATAAACTTATTCTTTTGTCAGACTTGTGTTAAATAACAGAGGCAGAGTTTCTAGTAAAATAAAAAAAAAACAACTGCCATGCAGCACAACCAATATCAGCCTCATATATTACTATACCAGTCAATATGTATAAGGTTTTTATCACATAGGAAAATGAAAACACGAAAAGCAAATTAGCTATAACAGTGATCAATGATATCTTTTAAATGAACGATATGATAATGATACAAGAAATGCGTGTAAAAAAAAAAGCAAGCATCATTCTACTATATTTCTTTGATGTTGCAAATATTGGAATGTGAAGGGAAAGAAACAATTGCAAATGAACAGCTCACAATCACAAAGTAGATGTTTCGAATGAGAAGATAACTCCAATCAACAAAAAGCAATTGTACAACAAAGACAAGCAGATCCAGATGACAAGGGCTCTAACACTCACACAAAGGGAAAGAGAGAATTAGGCCACATGCCTTCTGAAATTCCCAGTTTTCTACAATCAGAAGTTAAGACATAACTTGTGAGTATAATGGAGGTATCAAGGAGAGAGGAAAAGCTTGTACGAAAAAAGCAAGAGCAGATGCAAAATACTGTTCATCAGGAGAACAGTGACACAAAGAAAATTGCTGCCTTTTTCTTGTTTGCCCTTCAGTAGTATTTTTATACATCACAGAAATATTTTGTAATGCTATCCATTTATGCGCTGTGACCCTGACAATGATCAAGAGACTTGTATAATTGAGGGGGCAATGAGGGATGACAAGTTGGGAGAAAAAAGTAGGAAAAGAGTTAACATCGTCTTGCTATAAGTTACAGTATGTTCACAAAATCTTGGAAGGACCCCAACACTTCGTTTCTATGAATTAAGGTTAAAATCCATTTGATACAATTAACTTTTTATGAAATAACACACAAGTGATGGATATCAGTTCTTTCAACCCTGCCATGACACTTCCCTTATGTGCAATGCACTTTACCATATTTAAGAAATGGTGAACAATATCAATCTCATTCAAAACCCCTACTCCAGCACATTAAGAGCAAGCAACTCTTTTTGACCATGATCACAAAATAAAAAGTTGTGGCCCCTATATTGGATACACACATGATATCCTAAAAACCACAGATCCTGCTTTGATCTAGTTTATATGTCCAATCAATTGAAACAGATCAAACTTTCATATATAACTAAGCCTGTAAGATTATATTTTGATTCAAGCAACCTAATTGATGATGAAATAATTCATCTTACAAGCTGATGTGAAACACCTTTCATCACGCATATTCGTATAAATATAATAGACCCCTTCAACAGGAATGTTTTTGTTTAATCAATGTGGTTCTTTTAAGAACATGATCTAAACATAAAAACAATAATAAAGATAATAATCACCAATAATAATGGAATGAGTGATAGTACGAAAACATTTACAATTTGCCATGCTGTTAATAGTATTGTTAACTGCAACATAAGCACCAATCCACTGATGAAAATAATATGTGGCTTATTATTTAATGTAATGGAAAGTTTCTTGTTTGATGTCTATCCTTCAGCACAAAATATCCTCTGCTAGTCCCATGTTACTCAAACTGTCATTCACTGCTTTCAAGCAAGCTTCTTACATATTATTCTGTCATCACGTGGTTTGGGGTCTGTTGTTCTCTTCTCCATTTTTTGGACATCCATTGAAGAGATGTCTCAGGAATGGAATCATTTTCTTACCGTTTAAGAAAACCCAGCCCTCGACAGCATCAGCATATGATACTGGTGCGCATTCATTCTAAAGAACATTGTTCTGAAAGTTCATCGCTGCTAATAAAATTCAGCCATGTCATCTAACATAATATGGTAGCCCTATGCTCCTCTGGGAACGAAGAGGATTAAGTCAAGTAAGTCATGTCATCTAATATGGTAGAAAGTTTAATACATCATACTCTGTCATTCTCGAACACTTTTCTCTATCTTTGGTTCAAGTTATACCAAGTGTTTCTGCCTAATTGTATTGAGATTCATGCCCTGAATGTTAGATGTGAGAGAGTAGGGTCAAACCACAACTTCATGGAAACTCGACGTGGACTACTTCACATTAATACAGATACTATGACTTTGGATAATTTGAAAAAGAATTAATCACCGAGCTACAATAAGAAGAAAAAGTCTTCTCTACTTTCATTATTTTTCCCCTTTTGCGTCCTTTCCATGTAAACAAATATGTAGTAAAAAAAAAAATGTGCTTGTACTTTTTGAGATCCAAAAGAAAAAAAATGCTATTTACTTAATTTTTTGCTAGGTTTGAACCAAAGCTTAAAAAATTCCCAGATTTCTCTGAGGCCAGTGAAAATGAGAAGAACCTGCCTCAAACTTAATCTAGAATGTTTTGCTTCGATAACGATGGAGCAATATATGTAAAATGATTAAGTCACTACATTCTATTTACTTGTTTGTATTTGTATATAAGGGGTTAAAATTTACAGAAATTCATGTGGGGAAAATCACTTAGCCGTGCTATTAAGAGTGACTGGATTTAAAGTGTATTTCTCAAAACTATTGAAACCCGTCTGAATCTGGACAGATGAAAAATAAACATAAAAAGCAGGTAACAGATTCTTCTTAGGCAGGATGTCTAGAACACAAATCGTTTTGATTGATTAAGCTATTAGACAAACTACTTATAAAGTCAAATATAGGAAAATTATAGAATACAGTGCTGTTTTCTGTTAAGCTATATCTTTTTAACAAAGTACACTGAGACCTATATTTCAACTTACACATGATCACAACCCATGTTATTATAGATGAAAAAAATTAAACATCATAAATAATGTAATCTATCAATTTCCACAACCACAATAAAAATGGCAAAATTTTGACAGACCTGCCAACTTTTGAAAAATCAAATCAGGGACACAATACTGCGAGAGAGAAGGAACGTTTGCGCACACAAACACATATAGTTGGAAATTCATTTTATAGAGAAAAGAAAAAAAGAAATGTGACGTGGGCGGTAAATGCAAATTACCGATAATCATGCAAGCAAAACCCGAAAACTGGCAAATCCGGTCACTTTTAGCCCCTTTATGAGGGTTTAACTTGAGCATCCGATCCATGGAAAATCCCGGAAAAATTGGGATGGTTGGCAGGTCTGTAATCACAATAAATTATTTGAAACTAAATCAACAAAACTTTTCTTCACTTGATGTCTTTTCCTTTTAAAAAAAAATGAGAAAATATGCTCAAGAGCCTTGTCAAAAGGATTGAAGGCTTTGAAATACAAACACACATATAATATAATCCTACGGACAACTACATGAAATGGTCCCCTCTGTTACAAAGATGAAGTATGGAAACTACAATGTCCTTTATTAATATTTCTTCAAGTTAGAAAGCTAAGGACAAAAAACAAAATCATGGCCTCGAATTTCTTTTGCTTTGATTCTGACGCAGCAGGGGAGATAAACAAATAGGTACAATATTAATACACACACTCAATATCTGCAAAAATTTGATGCACCGAAGAACAAAAATTGTAGGACTCCTCTACCTATCATCTGAATGTTGGAAGATCAAAGAAAACATGGAGGAGATGCCCAGCAGATGAGGCAACAGCGGCTGGATTTTCAGATGAAGAAAATTTACTCAGAACAGTGTCTGTTGACATGCAGTGGTTGCAGCCCTTTGCACCTCCGGAAACAGAATCAAGTCAAGACTACAGATTATCTTACCAGGCAACTATTGGCGTTTAAGCTCCATATTCTTTCTTTCCTAAAGGTAACTTCCAAACTAAAACAAACAAAATGATAAATAAACACGAATGAATGAACTTAATGTCACACATTCACTGGAACAAAAAAATGAAAAGTCACAAACTAAAAAAACAAGAAACAAGAATCAAAATTGCAACTGATGAAAAGTAACCAAGACTGGATATAAAACACTTTGAACAAGCCTGCTACTGAACACCTGAGAATTGCACACTAGCAACTATAAAAGCTTTTTTTTCTTTTTTCACTGTCATAACAGCTTGCTAGATAAACATAAGCCGGACCACTTTCATTTTGGCTTATACCAGCCTGTATTTGACGGGAATCACTCATTTATGTTTTTCTTTTTTTCGTTTTTGTGCAAGAGCAGGGACAAAGCGGAATCTCAGCACAAGTGCTTGGCAGTGCTCTAGAACAATTTAATAACAAAATTAAAATTTAAAAAACAAATGAATAAATTCTGATGTTCAAAAATTGGAACCAAGTATGATGCTTCTTATGAAATGAGAAAAACTCTATACAGGGTGGGAATGCAGAAAACTCATAAAGACCAAATGTTTTATTGAAATCTACACCGCCAAGGTTGCCTTGTCTGTTGTCAGAGGACATGTTTGACATACTGCAACTATTACAAAGTGCAATGAATGTATTTGGAATCTTAGTATTATGTTATTTACCGAGAAAACAACAATGCTTTTCAACTTTTAAAATATCTCAAAGACACAATTTGCCATTTTTTTTTTTCGACACAGATACATATTGTTTCTTGTATGAAGACCTTAAAAACTAAACAAAAACAACAACTCTTAAACACAGGTAGGCAAGAAAAAATGCGCTTAATGACAGAACTAAGTCTGGAAAAAAATTGCCATTCCATTTTCAAACACAGTACAAAAAATCCACTCAAGGTTGTGGAGAAACGAAATTCGATGGAATTTTATTTAATTAATTTATAATCTAATTGAAACCTAAATAAGTTATATGGGTGCATTGATTAGCTGATGTTGAAATAAGCACAAACAATGACGAGGAAAAAACTAGAAGTGCAACAAAAGAAAGACGTTTGTTTTTCATTAACTCATAGTTCTTGATCTACAGCCTGTCAGCCTTTGACATACTTGCAGAGGAACCTTAGCAGAAAGCTAACAGCTGGTTAATAATCAAACAGAAGACTCTCTCAGACACGGTGTTGGCACTGCCCCAACCCTAGTGGGAGGCTTTGGCTTCACACCCCAGATGCCTCGATGTGGCCTGGGTTGATACCGATGCTCACGATAACTAGGTATCCCTCGACTTGACGTTCGACTCTCCAAACCAGTGGAACGTCGGCCCGCATGCTCATAACTGTGAATGGATGCTATTTCACGATCCGTCAAACGACTACTGCGATATGGATGATCCTCAAGATCTGTTGAGGGGAGGCTATTGGCTGAATTGATATGTGTAAAAGTTCTTTCTTCCCTTAGGCTGTGCTGTGGAGTTGGGGATGGTGGGGGAGCCATGTTGATCAGAGTGTTGTACTGAATCAGATGGTCTGTGTTGGAGCGTGGGAGAGAGAGAGCCTCTTCACGGGCTAACCGCCTAGTTGGAGACATTTCTCGGGACCGAGCAATTGTTGCGAATTTGTACTGTGTTGAGGGCTCTCCGTTCAACCGGTGGAAAACATAATCTGATAGAGGGCAGATAGAAATAAGTTATTCAATAAAAGTGGAAGACGGAAGTTGGACAAAGCAATATTTGGATTAATTCAACTCTATAGATTGGAAACATTTTTTTTACAAGTATTTGCATACAATTCTAGAGTAATTTCCCACCTTAAGTACTGAAACAAGGAAGCAAATGAAAACATCACACAATTTACTTTACGGCTTGCCCAGTTAAGAAAAACACAGACAAACAGACATAACAGAGTAACCAATCAATATTTGGACAGGTGAGACTTCAAATTTGTTTGTTTTTTCTGACTTATACTTCGGACATAACTTTTCTTTTTCAATACTGATAAGAACTACTGACAAGTGGAATTGCTCCATCTGCTTGGATATAAGTAAAGTTCCTTCAAGGCCAATGAGGCCCACAGAGCCGGAGTTTATCTCGGTTTCAGTAGCGTGAAGCGGAACAGATGATTTTTACTTCATCTCTTAGACAGGACGCTAGTCTGTCATAGGTTTACTTCCCCAACAGAATATGCTGGTACCCAATTCACACCTGGGTGGGGAGAGGAAAAATAGTGTAAAGTGTCTTTCCCAAGGACAAAACACGGTCACCTCCCGGATTCGAACCCTGGACCCTTGGATTAGGATTCCAACGCCACGTGGACGTCATGCAGACAAAATAAAAAGTAAAAAACGAGTCGTTTCCACAGCCAATAGAGTAGAGCCGGAAATTACCACGGCTTCGGAAGCGTGAAGCAGAACGGATTATTTTACATCATCTCCTAGACAGGACGCTTGTCTGCGGTAGGTCTAGTTCTTCAGCAGAATATGTCGGTAACCTATTTGCACCTGGCCGAGGAGAGAAAAAACTGTGTAAAGTATCTTTCCCCAAGGATACAACGTGGTCGTATCAACCCTAAAAAAAAGAGTAAAACATTCAATTGGCTGCTGGATCGAAAACGTGAAGACAGAGCTGAAACAGTTGAATGAGCCAAGCCAGGGTTGAGACAGCCCAAGACGATTTAGCCAATGTCTTCAAGGGGGATTACCCGCTGCTATGTCCTGCTACGTTTACAGTCGACACATTGATTGCATTCCTCTTTTTTCCTGCGTATTCGTGATCGTTTTTTTGCCGCTTAACGTTTTCTCATTTCCTGTCTGTCTGTGCGTCTCTATCATTCTGTCTGCCCCTCTTCCTCTTTCTCATTAAACAAAGGTAAACATTTTAAGCGTGCTTTTAAAGAAAATTAGAGCTTATTCTAAAAAAAGGGAACTGGAGGCTCCGGGAATGTGGTTCCTAAGAAGATTAATGAGAATAGCCTGGGCAGAAGAAAGACCAACGAAGACGTTTTACAACTCGCAGGTGTGCAGCGGTCACTGATGAAAGCAATAAAAGAAAAAAAAAGTAGTAAGTTCCTTCAAGGCCAATGAGGCCCATAGAGCCGGAGCTTATCCCGGTTTCGGTAGCGTGAAGCGGAA
>JBDFRD010285356.1:0-10746 GCA_039654405.1 Bullina lineata
CATGGTCAGAACTGGCAAAGTTATCCCAGGACAGAATGAAGTGGAAATCCCTTGTGTGTGGCCTATACCCTGATAAGAGTGAGGGGCAATGATGATGGTGAGGGTTCATAGCCAATTTCCATGTGAAAATTCAAGGTTTTTTTCTAGGTTTTTCCAGGTTAAGATTTTAGTTTTCAAGTCTACAAATGAGGATTGTTTGTGAAATAAATTACGGTGCATGTCTGTGAACCACACATGCCCGTAGAAACCGACATAAAATTACCCAACAACGACAGGAGATGCTGCTGCCTTGTTTATTAGAGGTTTTTTTTTGTTTTTTGTTTGTTTTTTCCGATAGGGAGGGAAGTCTAGCTTTAAATCTTCAAGTAATTTTTTAAAGATTTTCAAGGTTACTGACTGTTTTTAAGGGGTTAAATTATTTTCAAGGATTTTCAAGGCCTTGAAAAATGCATTTGGTTTTCAAGGTCTGTTACGAGCCCTGTGTAAGTCACCAGAGGTAGTGGGCTGTCAACGACAATCCTCCAGGGAACAGTGCAGGGAAAAGATGACGAGGGAGACAGAGGAAGAGATGGATAGATAACGTTGAGTGTGGACAGGAGAAATCTTTGCCACAAACCAATCTATCACCGAAGACTGTCACAGGTGGAAACAGCTGGTGCAGCGTTCAACGATGCAGTGCCCCTACAACCCTGGAGGGTTATGAGATATGTGAAGTGAAGGGAAAAAAAACTAAAGTTCCTTCAAGGCCAATCAATGAGGCCCATAGAGCCGGAGCTTATCCCGGTTTTGGTAGCGTGAAGTGGAACTGATGTTTTCACTTAATCTCTTAGACAGGACGCTAGTCTGTCGTAGGTTTACTTCCCCAGCAGAATATGCCGTTACCCAATTTGCATCTGGGTGGGGAGAGGAAAAATGGTGTAAAGCGTCTTTCCCAAGGGCATGACATGGTCGATGCTGGATTCGAGCTCAGGACCCATGGATCAGGAGTCTAACCATTTGACCACTGTGCCACCCAGCCTGTAGCTTGGTGATGGACTTTGTGTTGTACAGATACTCAGTGCCGAAGCTGGCTTCATCAGGATTGGAACTCTAGGCCCCATATCAAATCTTGTCGTTCAAACACATGGGCCACAAGCATTTTTTTCTTATCAGATTTTTCATAACAAAAACAAAGAAGACAGAAATGACTCTCACCATCACCATCGCAACACTAATGTCTCCTTCTGTTTACAGTAACATTATGAGATTTTGCTAAATTTTGTGCTTACTATTTTAACCAAGAAATAGTTCTTAGCTCAGCATGCACCGGAAGTGTGTAGCTCATGAATATTCACGAGCTACCTTGTTATCTTGGTCTTGGTGCAAGTTTTTTATTTCAGTTCTTAACTCATGCCATTTATAGGTCAGCGTACATGTTGTAGGGGATTGAGAGAGGTTGTCTGGTTGTGTGCGTCTGGTACTGAGTAATGACAATTGCTTATTTTATTTTTCTTTTTTTTAGAAAATAAAATGTTTAACTGAGCTTGCTGAGAATAACTTAAGTTTGTAAAGATTGATATTCTTTCTTCGTAAATTTTATTTTTTTTATTGTGTCCTTTTTTTTGCACTTATATGTTTATTTGCGTATAAGGCACACTTTTTTCTGTATTAATATTCTTTCCCTGAAAATTAAAATGTAACAGGGAGTTCAAGTAAATATATAATCATGTACAAACTAATAACTATAATCATAAAAGAGTATGATGGAAACTGAATGTAACTAAAATGACAGTAGCAACAAGAATATGCCACTAACATTAAGAGCTTACTTTATAAATTACTATAAAAAAAACTGTCTATGAACGCAACGACAACAGATTACAACTGCAGACATGCCAACTCCATTTGAGGCTTGGAGTAATTGCAACTGCATAAAAAACAAAATCATGCGCCTCTACCTGTAGAATTATAAAATGGGGGTTGCCGAGAAGCAAACAAAACAAGTCAAAAACAGTAACAGTAAGGTGAAACGCTTCTCAAGATAAGCGACAAAAAAAACTAGCAATGACATGAAGCGTCGGCGATATCAGACCTGTCAGTATCCAGGACTGGAAAGTGACGTAAAATAACCTACTTCAGTCAGTCAGTCATTACATGAAGAGAAAGAGAAAAAGAAGCGAAGAGAGAAAAAGAGAAAGAAAAGAGAAGTAACTTAGCTGAAAAGATATGAAGGAGGTACATCAACTAAGCAGCCCTATGCTCCTCCGGGAACGAAGAGGATTAAGTCAAAGTAAGTCACATCAACTATAATAGCCACCACCTGTATTGGGTTCCACTCACCATCGTGATGGGATGCGACACGCTGCATTTGAGGATGTAGCCTGTGTGAACGAACTCGACGCCTGTGAGGTCACTCTCAGACACTTCCAGCTCGATGGACCGTTCCTTCCAACACCAGTTGTCCATCATGATAGACGCTAGACAGGAAAGATAGAAAGACACTTTCATCAATGCTGTTTTCTTGTTGTCACTTGTTATCAGGGTTCATAGCCAATTTCCATGTGAAAATTCAAGGGTTTTTCCAGGTTAAGATTTTAGTTTTCAAGGCTACAAATGAGGATCGTTGTGAAATAAATTACAGCACATGTCTGTGACTCATACATATACATTAAAACTGACATAAAATTACCGACAATGACTGTAGATGCTTCATTGGAACGAAGGCTACAGTCCGGGCGTTTCCGTTGACATTATTAGCATTTTTGTTTAATTTTTTTTAAGAAAGGGAAGTCTAGCCCTTAATCTTGAAGATTTTTCAAAGATTTTCAAGGTTCCTGACTTGTTTTTTAAGGGTGTTGAATTGTTTTTAGGGGTTTTCAAGGTCTTGAAAACTGAAGTTGGTTTTTCAAGGTCTGCTACGAACCCTGTGTTATTGCAATGCAAAGATTCTGTGATTGTCGCACGATTTGTACAAATGTTTTGTTGCCTCTGTCAAGAGTAAAACTCCTTATTCAGACAGATTAAATGTTTCTGTCTTGACCTTTCATTTTTCAAATCTAATATTGATTTAGATGAAGCATTGCAATAATAATATGCAACCTTTTTAAAGTAACTCGTCACCAGTAATCATGAAATTGCACTGTCAGCATTAACTTTACCAACCCAAAGTAGGGCAAATCATCGTGAAATGGGGTCTAAAATAATGGTTGCTTCCCTCAAATGTAGGTTACATGACTTTCCACAAATATCATTTACTTTCAGAGTGCTAACCGAGGTATGGCTAGCATTAGCAAAAGGCTGCAGAGCATAAAACTAAGTACATGTAAATAAACAAATAATAATAATAATTAAAGACACGAATGTCGAGGTTTGATTCTGTTTCCTGCTACTCTTAGGACAGCTTATTTTCTCTCTCAAACTCATTATCTCACAAACTAATTATGTTATGAACTCATTATCTCACGAACTAATTATCTCACAAACTCATTACCTAATGAACTTTTTGAGCGTCTCCAGCTAAATCCGCCCTCGGTCTCACCTTTGTATTTCCCTGGCAGAACGCCGTCAAAAGAGAAAGTGGCCTCCATGCCAGATATTTTCGTCTGGACTCGCATCTGCTTCTCTGATCGACCCACAACGTCTAAAGCTATTTCCATGCCCTGGCATTTTTCTGAAAGCGTTTCAACAAGACTGAAGTCAGGTACTTTGAACAAATATGAACTACAAGAAAGATGTAAAAAAAAGACAGAAAGTTGTTCAACAAGATTGTAGTCAGCAGGGACTTTGAACAAATATTAAGTACAAGAAAGATGTAAAAAAGAGACAAAGCATGCAGGCAAAAACACTGGTCTTATGCACTGACAGCACAATGTAGGCAAAAACACTGGTCTTATGCACTGACACAGCACAATGTAGGCAAAAACACTGGTCTTATGCACTGACACAGCACAATGTAGGCAAAAACACCGGTCTTATGCACTGACACACAATGTAGGCAAAAACACCGGTCTTATGCACTGACACAGCACAATGAGGACTATACATGCAGGCAAAAACAAACGTCATTTCACACCGTTGATCCGTTAGAAAAAAATTGGCCAGAAACCCGCAAGAGGTTCCATGGTATGCATGTGGAATTCAATGTTGGTCCAGCAGTAAATTTGTTTTTGTGACATAAAGAGTTGGGAGCAAGTGGGGGTCATTCAGAAAGGGAGTGGAATTGAAAATAGTGGCACAAAATCTGATCAAGATATAGACCTGTTGCATTACAATGAAATCAGAATGTCATTAAACATATTTTTTCACATTTAGTAACAAAGTTGGCCTAAAAAATTTGAACCTGCTATGATCAATAAAGAAACATTGACTCAAATATTATGGCCACATTAGACGTCACAATACCATCCCAAAGACAATCTTAGCGGACAAGGAAAAAGGAAACAAGGAAGACGAGACGATCCAGGACGATAAATACATTGGAAGCTCCATCAATGAATGTGCTGCTATAGCACTTCATCGCAACTGTTGGAGGAAAGTGGTATTCAACCTCGGAAGCGAAATGAAACCAGGATGATGAGTAACATTTGCTCTTCAAATAATAAAATGGGCAAGGGCAAAGCTGATGAGAATGGACAGGCCCTAATGACCACTGGAGACTTACCCATGCATTTGACACTCCCGGACACATGTGCCCTAAACTGGGCAAAGTTCACATCCAGCACCGGCTTGCTGCTCACGGTAACGACCTTTTCAGAAGGGGTCAAGGACAGACCAGCCTTGACTTCCACATCGCTCATGTGAACCTGTAGTTTTCAACATGAAAGCTTTTATGTTATACGCACTTTTTGAACATAAAAATATACAAACATGTTTTCTGATCATGTCTTATGGTCGTAACTCAAAAGGCTGACTCCATTTTTAAGTTTTTAGCAAACCGTGTGTATAACATTTTTTTCTGTCAAAGGAAAAAAAAAATAAAAAGTTTGAAAGGCCCTTCATCTTCAAGCAATATGGTTATAACTATGTCGCCTACTTCCATATCTAGATGGTGCTTTGTGTTGTAAAAATATCAGGCAGTTAAACTGTTTATTTTTTATTCTTTTACAATAATTTGTTTCAGAAACAGTAAAAAAAAATAAAAATATATATATATATATATAATGTATAATATTGGAGTCTTTGCCAGATACTCTTGTCCCAGACTGCTAACATTTTTGTCATCATAGTTACAAGCATAATTTGTCAAATAACTCAAATTTGAAGATGAATACTTTAGAAATGCTTTCATACTCTTGCTAATGTTGGAAACAACAAATTCATGTCAATAATACAACAATCATCATTTGCAAGCATAATAATTGAGCTCAGAATGTCTCACACATGAGAAATTATACATTCTGTGTCCTCACAGATATGAATGAAAAGTTTTTGGTCAAAGATTAGGTACAATAATATCTTGGTCAAATTTTGTTGACACGAGTCTTTTCTGTCTTTTTCAAATGGTTGAAATGCTGAAAAACTCAGAGTTATGAATTATCTCTCCTGGAAGATTTTTATTCATAAACATGACGACAAATGAGGTTCTAGCATAGGCTTATATTATTATAAACACAATCAAATACATAAATTCTGCAGACACATCATCTTACCTTAACGACATATTTCCCAGGTTTCACTGTCTCACAAAAAGCCCCTGTTGCATCTGTTGTCTTAGAAACAGCCTCCGACCCCTTGCCTTCTGGGTAATAAATAATTCTCCTCTGTTGGGACAGAGTCCCCAGGCTCTCAGGAATCCGATCGATTGTGATTTTCCCACACAAGCTGAACCTGAAAGCCAAAATGTTCCTCACATTACGAATTCAACCATGTTCACAATAGAACTTGTAAGTAAAAAGTAATGTTCCTTCAAGGCCAATGAGGCCCATAGAGCCGGAGCTTATCCCGCTTTCGGTAGGCGTAAAGCGGAACAGATGATTTTTTACTTCATCTCCATAGTCTGTTCGCCAGCAGAATATGCCGGTACCCAATTCGCACCTGGATGGGGAGAGGAAAAATGGAATAAAGTGTCTTTCCCAAGGACACAACATGGTCACCTCTCAGATTCGAACCCTGGACCCTTGGATTAAAAGTAAAGAGTCCAACAAGTTTGACATTCGAGGGCATTTCAAGCCTTTCTTCTCGCCCAAATGTTTACGTTAAAAATGCAAGCTTCCACCCATCTCCTTCACCAACTCGTTAGACTCCTTCACCAACTCGTTACACTCCTTCACCAACTCGTTACACTCCTTCACCAACTCGTTACACTCCTTCACCAATTCGTTACACTCCTTCACCAACTCGTTACACTCCTTCACCAACTTGTTACAAGAAAGTGACGGACCACAATGTTTTTTTCTCCCTACAATTATCAAAACATTCTTCAACACACTCCTTATTTATTATATGTTGAGATAAGTCTTTTTTGTTTCCTCAACCTACTATAATGAAGTAATGCAAAAATATATGACACACAACAAGAGTGACACAGCATAAGGGAGCTTCACATGAGATGAACGTTACAAGACGGGACCAAACGTATCATCATGCAGGTGATGCCAATAATGAAGTAATGATCTGTTCATGTCACTAAAATGACTCCAGAAGCCCAGAGATTGGGAATGCATGAACTTTTCTTCTTCTCTTCTTATTTTGCTGTTGACTCAGAGGGAGTCCTGATTACAAGTATTTTTCAGCCCAGAATACTAGACTGTCTCCTTTAAATGTTGCTGTTTCATGGCATCCCCAGCCTTCAAGGTAGGTCCAGAAGAAGAAGACAAAGAAGGAAAAAGAAGAAGAAGAAGAAGAAGAAGAAGAAGAAGAAGAAAAAAAAGAAGAAGAAAAAGAAGAAGAAGAAGAAGACGAAGAGGAAAAAAAGAAGAAGAAGAAGAAGAAGAAAAAGAAAAAGACGACAGCACAACCACCCCATCTAAATCAGCCAATGAAATGCAACACAACAAAACACAGCCCTTACCCAGAAGCCACCAGACTGGGAAGCTGGGGAGTTTTCGGAGTGATGGTCACCGCCATTTCCTCAAAGGTGATGTACGCAATCCTCGCCCCCAGGCGATAGTTTCCAGTCTTCATGTTTTCAAGCTGATACGAGCCATCGTCTCCACTGATCGTCTCGTCCTTCCCGTTGATTATGATGGCCACGTTGGGAATTCCCACACCCTGCCGGTAAGAATATCAGGTACTGTCATAGATATGTCACTTCTAGAGTAGACAGTGACCAAGTGAAACGAGGATTATACAATCACATACAAA
Organism: Bullina lineata; assembly: GCA_039654405.1. NCBI lineage: Eukaryota > Metazoa > Mollusca > Gastropoda > Bullinidae > Bullina > Bullina lineata. The sequence goes on from JBDFRD010285356.1 coordinate 7,282, forward strand.
AAGAGAGATAGATAAATAGATAGGTGGGTAGGTAGGTAGGTAGATAGATAGACAGATAGATAAATAGAGAGAAAGACAGACTGATAGAGACAAAAGTAGACAAAGAGAGACAGAGAGAGAGAGACAGGATAGACAGAAAGAAAAGAAAAGAGTGAGATAGAGAGAAAAGGAAGAAGACCGTTAAACAGACAGACACAAAGAGAGAGACATCAACTAAAACAATGCAAAAGCCTGAGAAACAAGGACTAAACCATGGGTCGTAGCACTATGGGCCTATAAATATCTAGGACATTCTAGGTTTTCAAAAAAATTCTAGATCGCTCTCTAAGTATAAATAAAGAACGTTTGTAAAAATCATCCGATACTTCAATCCATTACTCGCCCGACTGCCTGGTGATCATCCATGTCCGGTTTCGCAATTTTGACTATGAAAAAATTAATACTATATCAGTAGTTGGCAAGTCTGCCAAATATTTAGGATAGTTTAGGAGACATTGAAAAAGTCTAGGAGATTCTAGGAGGATTTTTTCTTCAAGGAGATTTTAGGAGATTCGAGAGTGCTACGACCCCTGGACTAAACATGCCAACACAGTTGGCAGAAAATGAGAAACTTACATTTTCTTTGTCCAGTACTCGTCCACTCACTGAGAATCCAGCCACTTCAAACTTGGTCTAAAAAAAAAGAAAAAGTTGAACCGACGTGAAGTGTATTCGCCTGTTTGTCTGTCCAGAAATTCCATATCATATGAAAGGTAATGATGAATATTTTTCAGAATTTAAGATGGATAAATTAACAACAACAAAATGTATTATACTATTAGTCAACATGTTTAAAGAGACAATAAAGAATTTTTTCTTGGGAAGGTCTGGGTAGTTAGAGGTAAATAAATGTCAAGCAAAGCCCAGTAAGTCGTCAGTAGCAGAGATGAGAACCATTTTGATCTCAATAAAGAAAAACTGACAATAACACACAGGTCTCGAATAAATAAAACCATAGAAGTGCATAGGATAAGCAACTGCTCCACTTCTGAATAAGAGGAGCCTTGCCAACCCCATTTAAGGTTTGGAGTAATCACGAGCTGAACTCCCAGTAAAATGAGGACCCAAAAGAGTAATTTTACTGCCAACAACGATAATGCTAGAGAATGAAGAACGCAATGAGATTCAAAAACATATATCTTGCGTCCTCGCCGTAATTGCCCGTAAAGCATACTTTCTGGCATTTCCCTGTAATTTCTTACGGTGAACTCGTAAAGTTGGCATGTCTGTAAGAGAATATAAGGAGGTCCATATTTTACCTGGAGCTGCACGGAGCCATGGCCGACCTCAAACTCCAGCTTTGCCGGCTCCACGTCGAATGTGATGTGTTCCCCTTTGTAAAATGGAACCTAGGAAGGAGAAGGGGAAGAAAAAGGATGGGAATGTTAGGGAAAAAAAAAATGACATGCATGAAAATTGTAACAATTGCAATCGAAAGAAATTGTTTTTTTATTCAATACGCTTTCTGCCTGAAGAATGAGGTTGGGAAATTCAGTAAACAAATTCCTTTACCCCCAACACTGCTAAAGTCACCGATCACCTAAAAGCAATGTTTTCTAATTGCCAACATTAATGGTGGCAATCCGCTGGATCTTAATTCCAGTCTTTAACATTAATTAGCATTAACCCACTTCGTATCCACACTATAATGAACTAGAAGCATTTCTTTGAAATAAGCTTTTTAAAATCAAGATGGTCTCACTATTTCAGTAAGAAAAACTCATGTTTCTGCTAGGAATCAACAATACAGATAGCTGGCAGTGAAAGAGTTAAAAGAAAGAAAGGGGTTCAGAGAAAGAAGATGCACACTTTACCAGTGGTTTACTGTCCACGCTTTAACCCTAGTACTGCCCAATGAAATGTGTCAGAGTGCCACGGAAGATTTTTCAAATGTATACACGTGGGGGTGGGACAATTGAAACAAATGATTGTTTTTTTTATTTCCCTTTTGGGATATGTACAAAGAAAATAGTCTTTTTTTATTTCGACGCATGTGCGTAGTTGGCAGTACTGGGTTAATGGAACAGCTACGGTATGAATCATTCAAATATATCAGTAAATTATTTGCAAAGGCTGAAAAACAAAGGTTTAAAAAAAAATAGGCAACGAAAAGCAAAGATCTATTGTTTCCCTTTACCAGGAAGTAAAGGCCTGTCGGTACAACTGGAAACCCGAAAGAGCCGTCTTCGCCTGAGGTCACAAAGCAAAGTGGTTTCAATTTGGTTTCTTTAGTTAAGAAGCCTTTTGGCGCTCCCTGCTCACACGCTGGTACTGCCTGGGGACAAAATACATGTGTTTTGTCAATGAGTGTAGAAAGTAGATAAAGGCTGCAGGGAAGCTGGACAATGTACAAGGAAATCACAAAAAGAAAAGATGAAGCTAAGTTTTATCTTCTAATTCTTTTCCTTTTTTTCTTCTCCTTTTGTGTGACTGTTTTTTTTTGTTGTTGTTATTATGTGTTCCCTTCAAAGACAGAAATTGTCGACACCTTGGTTTGTCCTTGTTTTCTTCGGGATAGCTCTTTTTTCTTGTAATTTCCATTTACATTAAGCATTTTTTTGTCAAGCATATCAACACTGGAAAAGAATGGGGGTTTTTTTCTCAAACTTTCTGTAAACACATATTCAGGGCTGAGAATGGGCAACATACAAAAAAGAGGAAGCCCATGGCCAACCGCATGCAGCGGCAGCGCAAATTAGGGGGTCCGGGGACATGCACCCCCGGAAAAATTTAGAAAATAGTGAATTATGTACTGCAGTGTTTGGTTCTGATTCCGAAGTTTCAATTTTTATAAGTGAGGACCAGAGGCCAAATTATGTATGGTGAATGCAATGGAACCCCTACTTCCATATTGGATTTCTTTTTCACATAGGCTGCAGAAAGCCTTTCCTTTGCTGCCCAACTTTCTTATAAATTCTCCAACTCGTTTTCCTTCCAGAGTCTTGTCACACCACTCCCATCTCCAGCCGTTTTCTATTCCGCTGTCATCAAATGTTTCTCCTCTACTCAACACGATATCTGTGCGTCTCGCCATGTTTACTTAAGTCAGAAGAAAAGAAATGGAAGCGAGGTTGCCGGAAGTACCACGGTACGCGGTAAAAAAAACCACTTCGCACTCGTCGTAGTCAAGCGGTTCACATTTTTTGTCCCGAAGCTTCAGTAAGAAATTTTCTCGCGTGATAGCGGAAGGTAGGCGGATCAAAAAAGTCATTAACGCGGAATTCCGCATCTAGGCGGAAGATTCTCAGCCCTGCATATTGAGCTTTGAACCTGTTGTTGTCAAAAGACTAAGAAACCGGAGAGTGTGTGATCAAGCTCATTCTTACTTACTTACTTACTTTATCTGTCCCCAACTCTACCTTTCGGTGTATGGGTGCTCATTCTTAATTTCCAAAAATAAATGAAACAGAGTAAGAGAGCTTCACA
>JBDFRD010285467.1:0-10745 GCA_039654405.1 Bullina lineata
TCTCTCTCTCTCTCTCTCTCTCTCTCTCTCTCTCTCTCTCTCTCTCTCTCTCTCTCTCTCTCTCTCTTCTCTGCTCCCTCGAGCACGCAAAGCATGGAGTATAATATAGTAACAAAAAAAATTAAGATTAAAAGATACACACATACACAGACCACGTTTAACGAGAGAAACAACTGCTCCGTTTACTCCGTCTTGACCGGGACCGGTCGTCGTTAGAAATTCTAAGATCGTGACTGGACTGCATTTTATTTAGCTTGGGGACTATAATATAATCCCTCTTGAGCCGCGGTTGTGCGAACGTCCCTGCCTGCGGCGTTGGGTCGGGCTGAAAGCCTGTCGGGAGGAATAAGGTCTAATCGTGGCCGTGACGCGGAGAAACGTCGGGCGAACGCCGTCAAATCGTGATGGAATGCGAAGGCTCGATTTTACCGCAGCACGCTCCGTTTTCGCTCGGTCGGCGGATTCGGGCCGGAGCTAACCAGCCGAGGAAAATAAATGATTAGAACAAGCAATCGAAATGCAGCTGAATGTCCAGTGGCGTCACGTTTTGTAGATCAGGCGAGCCAATGCATTTTTTTTTGAGGGGTATACTCGTGCTCTAACAACAGTTAGGCACGTGCAAGGACTTGAAAACCCTCGCTGAATAATACACCAGGCAAGCGCTCATTTCCGTGTCGAGTGCCATCACATCCTGCCTATGACTATGAGTAGACTTTTACTTATCGTTTTCATAAGAAGGCAGGGTCGAGTATCCATGCTGCAACAGTGGCAATCAGCCTGTCCTGTCGGTGAGGTGAGATCCGACCAGTAATGAAGACTGGGGATGGGGGCGTGAAAGAAGTCACAGGAGCTGAGAATTTGGTTTAATCGGAAAGCAAAAAACACCACCACCCGTAACTCAATTGAACCCTTTGCCTTGATTCGACAATGATGTTTGGTTCTCTTCCATTCCCACCCTCCACCCTCTAGAGACAAGAGAGTTACTATATTAATTTAAATGTCAAAATACAACCAACAAAGGCTGCTGCTTTTTTCGTTAGACATCTTCAACTATTTCTCCTCTGTCTGTTTTGTTTTACCTCATAGTTTTTGATATAACACATTGCCAAGAAACTTTCCTCAAAATCTACTTTTCCTTTTTGTTTCATTCTAACTCAAACCCAGCCATGGCAAGAAGCTGTTCTCCTGTGTTGGCATCCAGATTGCGGTGGACTGGTTCAGGGATCGAGGCCACACTAACATTACTGCCTTTGTCCCTCAATGGAGAAAGGAAACCTCCAGGCCTGATGCTCCCATCTCAGGTCAGTCCTTGATTCCTTATAAGTTATTACACAGTGGTGAGAAGAAACATTTAGCCATGTAGTTGTTAATACAATGATTACTTATATTATTAGCTTTTTTTTTAACCTTGCCTTTTGTGAATTTTATAGAATTATTTAAAAGTCTGGTTTTATTTATTAAAAAAAATATAAATCAGACGTATCGGATGTTTGAAAAGGACAAGGGTGCTGTGGTTGTTATCATGTTTGCAATTTCTGTATTTAACTACATTACCAAATAGTCCCTTGTGTCTACCCCTCTTGCTATTTGTCAAGAATGGTATTGATGTTTTGTATGAGTTCATCTTCAAATTTTAGTCGTTTCATTTTATATAAATCGCATTGAAAATTCAATGTTTGTGATGAAACAATGTTTTCTCTTTTAACTTTTTGTACATTGTATCCCTTAAGATTGGACTAATTGTGTGTTGTGCTGTTTGAGATTGTCTTTTTATATGTCTATTTAGATAGTTTGTTCTGACAATGCTAGTTGAGCAACTCATCTTATCTCACTTTATCAATTTTGCTGCAACAGATCAGGAAATCTTGACGGACTTGGAAAAACAAGGTGTTCTCGTTTTCACACCTTCTCGCAGGGTGAAAGGAAGAAGGATAGTGTGTTATGACGATCGATACATCCTTCGCTTGGCTGTGGATACAGATGGCATCATTGTTTCCAATGACATCTACCGAGATCTAGTGAATGAGAGTGAGGATTTTCGCACAGTTGTGGACCAAAGGCTCCTCATGTACACCTTTGTAAATGACAGGTGAATATGAACTTTGGTTGTATTTCTGTGATACGTAGAAAAAAGGATTTAGAAAATTTTTATAGAAAGTAAAAAAGATGTGGAATTAAGCATAAATTCATCATCTTTCTCATTAAATCCATTTTATAGTAGGATTGTCAATGAACACCTTTTCCTCAGTTACAATATGTGTATAATTTAATCCACTTATCAAAAGATTTTTTATTTTCCTTTGCCCAGATAAAATATCCAATTATCAAGTCTATTCAGTGTCTATCGAAAAATGTTTGATTTCCATCTGTTGTAATCTTCTAATGAAATTTTAATCTGTGTAAAATTTTTTTTTCAATTCCCTTTCCACTTCATGTTATGTCATTTTGATCTGTTTTACGTTTTTGTTCATTTTATAAGTTGTTTCTTATTCTTTTTCCATAGATTCATGCCCCCAGAAGACCCACTGGGTCGCCTTGGACCTTCTCTGGACAACTTCCTTCGTAAGAAGCCTTTGGAGCCTGCACAACGCCCTCAGGACTGTCCATATGGCAGAAAGTGTACTTATGGTAACAAATGTCGATATTATCACCCAGAAAGGGGACTTCATCCTCAAAAATCTATCACAGAAATGCTCAAAGAGCAGGCTGATGTTAATCTCCAAGAGATGGCAGCTAAGAAGCAAGATTTAGAGAAAGGGAGGCGACCTAAACAGAAGTTGGCCCGAACCAGGTCATTAGTTCCTGGTGAACCTTTGCCTTCTGGGCTTTCTTCCCTTCCTCTAGAACAGTCCACGGTGCAGGAGAAGCCCAAGTTGAGTCACTCTCTGTCGCACGGGTACTGGTCAAGGAAAAATGCTGATTATCTGGCAGAGCCTCGCAAAAAATTTCATGAAGCAGTGTTGGCTGAAGCTTTCTCTCAAATCAGACTGCCAGACACAAATTCTACACGACGAAGTTCCACACCCGTGTCTCAAAGAGATGCCATAAAGCAATCGCAAAGATCCAAGGAACTGTTTTCCTCTACGGATTCTCATAGCCCCCAGAGCTCTCCTGTCCCTTCAGTGGATTTTGTGAAGCAATCTGTGACAGCCGCTAACAGCTTCCCATCAGCCTCAGCCGCTTCCTCGTCGCAAAGATCTTTAACTCCGATGTCTGCCCGTTTGTCACCCACACACCTCATGGTCCCCAAACAGGAAGAGACGGTGAAGTATGTCAGCGGGCACTTACAGCTGGCCAACAAACTCTCAGATGATAGGGAGGAGTTTTTCGACCGGCCAGTCGTTCCTGCTTCTTCCTCTTCATCTTCCTCCCCGACGAATGCCATGAAACAAACAGATCATTCCATTGCAGACTTCATCCAAGGAGAGCATGCAACCGAGCTGAGGAGACAAGATCCCATCTGTAGTAATTCATTCCACTCTCAGATGTTGCCAGGTTTGTCGCAAGAAGAGGAACTGGCGCAGTACTCCACCTCAGGGCAAATTCCAAACTTCAGCATTTTTCAGGCACCCCTTTCCTTCCCTTCTTCCACCCAAAGTGTGAACTCCACTGATAATTTCAATGCAGGATTCGTCAATCATGCTGGCAATGATAGCCTTACTGAGATGCGTCTTTTGCCGAAAGTCAGTGCGCAATCAAAGACCTTAGACAGTGGGACTTATTCAGTAGGTGATTCCCCATTGTCCCCAGAACAAATATTGAGGCAAAATCAGCCACCAGGCATGTTCTCTGGAAATGTAATGCCCCCACAGTTTCAGAACTGTGCTTCCTCTCAAATAGAACAGAGCAGCCATGGTCAGCATAGTTCAGGTGTGAGCCATGCAAATCTGAGGAGGACCTCGAGTGCTACCGTTGATAAAGAGTCCAGCATGAAGCCAAAAGCCAAGACACTTTTGAGACGATCAGGAGAACACAGTGCTTTGAAGCCACAGCAGAGCATGCCAGTGCATTTGATACCACAGCAGGTACAGCCTATGCAGCCTCCAATGTATACATTATCTAGACAAAATAGCAGCTCAGATCCCCAGCTTCATTACAGCACCGATGTAGAGAGTGATGATCAGAGTGGAAGGTATGTGTTTGCTGAGGGAAATGCCTTGGCTATTTCAGGAAAAGTAGGTCATAGAATGCAGAACAATGCGGAAGAAGTGCACCCTCAGATGGTCACAAAAGCACAAAGCCAAGACAAAGGGATAAAGATGCAGCAAAAATTAACACTGGAGGAGCATCAGATGGAGCTGTCTAGATTCCAGCAACAGCAGTCAGCATGGTCAAGACAACAACAGCAGCTTGTAAATACTGGCTTTCAGTGTATAGAGGGTCAAGGAAGCAGGCCTTTGATACGTAGCACACATCCTGAGCAACAGGTCTATTTTACAAATCCACCACCTGCTTATCCTCAGCAACTTCCTCAGTACTACCAGCCTCTGCAGCCACAGCAGTATCAGCCAGTGCCAAATCTTTCCGGCACTTTTCCCACTGGCTTTAATGTCGCTGCCATGACCATGATGCCTCCTCCATCTCCTGCCAGCCCTAGTTCAGTGCCCAATTTTTATGCCCCAGTCAACAGACCCAACATGAGCAGTAGCAAACACCCTGCTGCCTATGGTCCTGTGGGTATGCATCCAGGTAATCAGAGCGTGAACCCACCCCAACATTTTCAACAGGGCCCAAGCTACTCACCTTTCGGGAATGTCATGAGTACTCAGCTCCCTCATGTCCACTCCGAGCCCACATTTAGAAGATGCTCGGAATCTCCTCAACAAGGTAGATTCGACATCCAGCCAGATGAAGCTCTCATTTTGCCTACTGACCCTCGATACAATACATATTTCCACTTGAGCTTCCTCTTTGAGGAAAGAGTCGTTCGCAAGGTCATGAATCGGAACCCTGGCATATTCAATCCAGCTGATCTGTGTGGATTGATCAACTCACACATAGATGAAAGAAAACTACAAGACCTTTAGTTTCCTTAGGTACAATCATTTGAATATCATAATATAATTCATATTAGTTTTTATATGACCTTTTCATAATCTAAGAAACAATCAAAAGGATCAAATATTGACTCTTATATGAACTAGAAATATAAATCTGCCTTTAGATGGACCTCTCAGCAGCCATTTCTGAAAACATTGGCCCATCTCGTCAAGATTGCATTTTTTTATGCTTCTTATATTTTATTGGATGACATAAAATGTAAGGTCATATTACAAAAAAACATCTTTAGTTATGAGAATGATATCCTGAACATGGGGTATTATGCTTGGTTTTTCAAAATAGATTTTTGCTGGCATGAAGTTGTTTACCATTTGATTTAGTGATCTCAGTTAGTGTGACTTGATGAGGAACTAACATGACACTAGGACAAAGATAGACCTCAGCTGAACTGTTGTGCTACTTCCTGTGCCTTGATGGTAGATTATCATGTTTAAGGAAGCTCTGGAAAAAGAGACTTTGAAAAAATGGTTGTGTTTTCTGGAAAGAACTATGAATGGTACAAATTGTTTCTTGTTTGTTGTCTGTGGAAGAAAATCAAAGTTGTTCATTTACTTGTGCATTTAATTGTATTGTAACGAGAATATTTAATTCCATATAATAAATCATACTGATTTTGCTAAATTTCTTAAGTGACATGTGTGAATGATTTGTATGAGATGGTATGATTTCATGTCTATATCTCATGCCGTCAGTTTTATTGTGAATATTGAAAAGAGAGCTATAACTTCCAGTGTCCTGATGGAGGTTGAAAAAGCATTTATTTGCTAAATCGGACATTGAAATATGTATGATCAGAATGACTTTTCTCCACACATTTTTTTTTGAACAGATAACACATCTTTCACTACTAAGTGTTGTGAACATGTTGTTCAAAACACCAGTGATATGATACTGAGAAACAGTAGGATGGTTACATTTGATCTAAATGCTTCCTTTACATGTTTTACACTTTGTGTTTCCTGGTATTCTTGTAATAATAATAATAATAATAACAATATTCACTTGCAAATATTGTGAGACATTTGTGTCAGTGTCGGATATTGTTTTTCTTTTGTATGTTGTGGTAGTTGAGCATTAGCTGAATGTTATTTCACTTTTATTTGTGTGAATATATAATTCCAGAATTATTAATTATCACTGTTAATTTTTTTTCATAATCCATTGTACATTGCACAATGTTGACTTAAACAATTTGGAAAATTAACACATCAAATAAAGAAAGTTTGTCATTGGCCACTGTTTGGAGGGAAACATGCAGTGTTTTAAATCAAGTAAATTTGCAACTTCCTTTGAGGGGAGTGTGGAGAGAGAGTAGTGGCAGTTGGGGAAGTGTTCTTTTTTGTACAAACAATTTTCAGAATAAGGAAGCATTATTTTGTTTAACTCTTGACATCATTTAATGGACTTTGTCGTTTTGTAATAGATTTTTTTTTTTTTTTATGATTGACCCATCTGAACAATATTTCATCTGTAATCTTGATGTGGAAGAAGTGCATGAGTTGTTGGTTTTTTTTTCACAAGGTTCGGGTAAAATATAACTCCAAGTGTCGACGAGCCCCTATGTACTTTCATGCATTGTGATCTGTACTCTGTAAAAACTTGTTTTGTGATCTTTGACGGCGAAATTCGCCCCATGTGTTTTACTTCTTAGACATGATGCCATTTTCATGGCCGACAATGTTTTGGGCATGGATGGCAACAGTTCACAAATTTAAGACGGTGCTGGCTATCATCAGATTGTTTTCTTCAGTTTAAACAATATTTTTAATTTTTAAATTAAGTGGGAAAATTATAAACATTTTCTTGCGCTGATCTTGGTATGTCTTCTTCAAGATCTTTTTGGTCACATTTTATCCCAGTTCTGTAAGGCATTACAGGTATTATTAAAGTGTCAGGTTTATTTTCCCTTCTGAATATGATGGTTCCTGCTTTTGGCTTTGGTGGGAAGAGGAAAAGGGTGAGAAAAAATAATGTAATATGAAATGCGAGAAATATGAGCTTTTTCAAAATGAAAGGTAGAGAAAGGATCAATGCTGGGCATAATTTGTCCTCTGGATAAAGCACAAAGGGAGAATCTAAAGAGACGAAAACCCAGACTACATGAAAGGAGGGAAAAAAACGGTCAGGTGAAAGTTAAAGGGGGAATGCTGTGGAGAAGTGAAAGTTGAATAGAAAGGAGAAGGACTATTTAAAGTGATTTGGGGCCAAGATCAATTCTTTCATCATTGAAACTCCTAATTACTTTTCAGGTAGTCTTTCGCGGTTTCTCTTGACCTTCAGTGTGTTCGTCCCCAGAAGAAAGAAATGTCCCAAAAGTGGTTCCATTTGATGTTGTCATGTTTGGGGAACCGATGTAACCCGTGTGACACTTTTTCACGGGACAGTCTCCTAGTAAAAGGAGTCGGAAGTGGATGTCAAACGCCAAATAAAACCGAAGCACATTTCAAGTTGAATCACTTTGCCTCGCTCTTCAGAACTTCTGTCAGAAATGCACGTTTTGTCCTTCGAGTAGCTTGCTGAAGGTTAACAAGCAGTTTCCTGCGTACAAGAGGGCAACGCAAGTGAGACTGAAAATAGAAAAGGCAGTCCCATATTTGACTGCGTAAGCACATAATACTTATCCTGACATAAATTTAGTCTTGTATTGCGCGTAGAACGTCTGGCTTGAAAGAGTTTTCCAGAATAATCCTCTGTTTCATCGTTATTGGTTCTTTTAAAAATAAATCGGAAATTATTATCGGACTCGGTATCGTAGTGTAAAGCACGAAATGTTTCTATTTGCGTAGCTGAGAAGTATTGACTGAACAACAAAACTCCTTTCTTTCATTATTAAGGATGTTTTTGTTTCTTCGTCGTGTGTGAAATATTCTAACGCCTTCGTTGCGCTTATGTTTAAAAAGAAAAAAAGAAATACAACATCTCCTTTAGCGTTCTCAGCCCCAAAAGCACTTGAAAATTAGACAAATTACGTGTCAGCCGATCTCATCTCCGCTTCAGGATTCTCTGACCCAAATTTTGCGTCTCGTTAGTGATGTGCAGGTCAAGTTATGAGTTAGACTGAAATGGTCATCAATGTCTAAGTTGTAAATATTTTACTCCCTCTTTTGGGGGTGAAAAGTATTATGTACCTCATCATGAGGCCTCTATCTACAATCACCATTGCCTTTGATTCAATGAGTAATATACGTCCGTGTAAAATAAATTGTTGTTTGGTCGGTGTATTTTTCCCTCCATTGAATAAACTGATGCTTAATTGAAAATATTATTTGTCGATGTTTTTGTGTTGTTCATTGTGTATGATATTACAAGGATACAAAATTGAATGTTTTTTCATTAACATGAATGCTTGTATTTACTTCTTGATAATTTTTTGTCATCATGACATTGTGTAGGCAGTTCTCATTCCTCTCTTATATTGTTGTTGCTATTAATAATATGTGAACTCTGTTGTTGTTATTATTATTATTATTATTATCATTGATTTTGGGGGGCAAACAATGGATTTAATGCTGAGTTGATGTTTCTCTAGGTTCACCAATGCTTCTTCGTTGTTTTGTAATCAAACAGAATTTGGCGGAATTCTGTCTAGTTCGATTCAATAATTCTCTTGTACTTGAACACGGGTCAGTTGAGACGCCCAAGATTTTATAACAAAAACTAGTTCCTTTGGGTTTCTTGGGGGACATTGGCCTCAGCGCCCTCTCTTGTGGGCAATCCTCTTGTTTCCCCCTTGGTCCTGGCTTGTTTATTTTACGTCAGTTTTCCATTGTGGTGCGAAGGCCTAAGACAGTCTACACTGGTTCATTTCTGCCTCACATGTCCGTCTCGATTTAGTTTTGGGCGGCCGACACTCCTCTTTCCTTTGGGGTTCATTGTGGTGCAGGAGGGATGTCTTAGCTACGGCCACAGACTAGTACATGTATTTTGTCATCTGTGGGTACGGCTGATCCATCTCTACTTTCACTTTTCTGTTTGTTGGATTAATACCGTGGGCGTTTCGTCGATACTCGTCCTGCAGTGGTCAACAAAATGAAATGAACAGAAAAGGATATTATGGAATTCTCAATATATGAGGTCGGCCGGACCAGTGCTATTCATTCAGAGCCGTGGATCTGACACGCATGTGGCAACAGTTAGTTGCTTGCGGTCTGTTCTCTCAACGACAGTATTCGACTGGCCCAAATGACTCGACAATCGACTGAAAACAAACATGATATCCGTGAAGATAAGAGGTTGTCAAATAGTTGTGGTGTGCTTCTCTTGCACTTGAGATAAGATCGGTTGAATCGGAGTGTGTGTGTGTGTGTGTGTATGAGCACAGTTCATCGTTTGTGATGTCTAATTGACAGATGTAAAGGAGTTCAGACTTCTTGAACTTTTTACCGGTGTGATATTGAGCGTCCTGTTGTCGTATTGGGCGTCCTGTTGTCATTGTGCCCTTTGAGTTCATTTTCAAGCCGTTTCGCCATAGTGACGTCCATGAGCGTAAGGAGTGTGAATCTTGCGGAGGTCCGTTTGGCCCAGCTTCATGGGAAAACATGCGGGATTTTTTTTTAATGTTTTTTTTTTTTTTTTGCATGTTGTCTCTTCTGGATTGCGTTGAACTCATTCGATGAGTGGAGACACTTTGGCAGGTTCCTCTGTTATTCAGCTGTCGTGTGACACGTTCATGTTACGAAATATTCACCCATCCTTCCTCAAATATTTCTGAAATTTTCCCAATCTGCGTCTCACTTTCTTCCGGCACACGCAGGCTAGAAATGTGTCTCAACTTTCTAAACGAAGTGAGTTAAGCATGGTTACTTTATGTCATGAGCATGAGCTTCAACGAAAGTGAACAGTTGGTGTTAAATCGGCATGTAGTATTTATCTTCCTAGAAACATTTTAAAATCGTCCTTTCTTTTCTTTTTCTTCATTCCTCTTTTTATATAGTGTCTGTCTGTCTGTTTCTTGTCTCCCTCTGCGTTTGCGTGTGTTGTGAGTAAATATTTTTGTGTGCTAAGTTAATGGGTTCCTTTACCATAAGGAACTGGCGAGTATTGGTTGGATCTTTCAGCATGGGCTTTTCTTTCACGTCATGGATATCGTTTTAGGCCTCATAATTCTAGGACAAATTTCAAGATGCTCCTAAATGCCAAACGACCGGCTGTATCCTTTTAATAACTCTCAACGAGATTGAAGAATAGTTTTTATTATATTGAACTGACATTATTACTTAGTATCTTGTTTTCTTATTAGATCTATCTGTGATTTGAAATTTTATTGAAGGTCTTCAATTTCTCGAAATATATACATGTATGTATATGTATTTATGTATGTTATAAAGCTTCGTAATTTTATACTGAATATTTTTTATCTTAGAATAGTTACTAAAAATTGCTTTTGGTTTCCTTTTTCTTCTTCGTTAATGTGAAAAAAATGAAATGATTTTGTGGAAATGTTACTCAAAAAATATATTATGCTTTTAAAATAATAAAATAGATACTCAAGAATTGTGTGTTTATTTTTCATTTTTCTTTCTTATATTATCCTTTATGTCTTTTTCCCCCTTCCCTCTTTCCTCTTCCTTTGGTTGTCATTCGTCATTGTCGCTGGTGTCGTCGTCGTCTTCTTCCTTCTTCTTCTTCTTCTTCTTCTTCTTCTTCTTCTTCTTCTTCTTCTTCTTCTTCTTCTTCTTCTTCTT
>JBDFRD010285689.1:0-10743 GCA_039654405.1 Bullina lineata
AGAGAGAGAGAGAGAGAGAGAGAGAGAGAGAGAGAGAGAGAGAGAGAGAGAGAGAGAGAGAGAGAGAGAGAATAAATAAAGGTAGAATCTACCCATTTTGAAATAAATGGAAAGCAAATAATGAAAAGATTCCTACCCTACATAGATTCTCAACATGAAGAAGGCAGCAGTTCTATATGATTTTGTTTAGACAGAAAAAAGAAAAAGTACATGTATCCCTAACCCTTAGGGCCTACCCCAACCCGTTTCTCTCTTAGCTTCTAGCACATTTTTTAACAAGTCACAGTCTGTTGTGCACTCAGTGTAATGCAGAATCTATAGGCACCATATATGGTACTAGTCCTAATAATGGCAGAAAACGCAGAGTTTGCACTGAAAAAAGTGAAAGAAAAAAAATATAAACTCATTAACATGCAGTTTTGGCCTTTTTCATGATGTCCCATTCCTTTTTTTGTAAATATCTGTAATTTTAATACACAAAGGAGTTAGTTTCCTCCAGGGTATGTTATGCGTAAAACATAGATGCAGAAACAGCCAGATGCAATTTTGTCATTTCCACATGCGCATGCACGCACACACACACACCGTAAAAAGAGAAAACTAGGCAAAAACAGAAATGATAACAATATAAGAATTTATTCATTATTCACATATGATTCAATGAATTGAAAAACTTTCAAGAAAATTAAAGGTTTAAGAATCCAGTCACAGTATCATAACAAACAGAATGATGTTTCAATACAAAAATTCCACACCACGAAGATTTCACAGTAGTAATTCATGCAAAAGAGATGAAAATAAAGCTTTGTATAATTTGAAGTTAAAAACTTTGACTTCGCATACTAGAAACCAATTCACATCCACTCATAATACAGAAACCATTTTTCTTTCCTCACCTTTAGAAGTTCCTAGATTTCTAGACTTCTTTTGGCACGTATAAATAATACAGTTTTTTAAGTAGCCTATGAGTTTATACCAGAATTTATGTCAGCTCGTATCCAAAAAAAAAAAAATGTATTCCCTTATTTCGAACTAGATCTAATAGAAAAGCTGTCTAGCTTACAAATAATCATACATTTCAATTTATTGTTACTCCTGAAAAGAAAAAAAAAATATTGGGGGAAAAGACCCTATTGCAGCCGTGGATTGGTGGCTGTCCAGCAAACTTGATCACATTCTTGTCTTTGATCATGCCCTAGTATTTCAGTGTTCCTATCAGTCTTTGTGCAGATGTCTGGAGGACAGATTTTCCCTGGAAAATGAAGTTTGAATGTGAAGATTAGCACACTTTCAAGTTTTTCATTCACTTGAGTTTGATATGATGACAACACAAATTTATTAATCCCGTGTATAAATATCATGAAAGTAACGGTGCAGGTCTACATCATATTTTACCCAGTTGCATGAATTTGTTTTGGTCTTTAGCATGGGCAATTTGGGGAAAAAGACGAAATAAATTCTTCTATGATAAAAATAAAATAATTTAGCTCCCCTTTCCTTCTTATTAATAAACATATTTCCAATTTCATTAAATCCCCCCTCCCCCCTTGGAAAAAAAAGAATGCACACACACAAAAAAAAACTTACCTTCATTACAAGAGGTCAAGGACACCTCTAGCCAGGAATCTTCAGACAAGGTTGCTGAACTGGGTTCCAACGGTCTGAGTATCTGATAACTCAATCTATCCTCTGACTGCAAGTTTGACTTTGATTGCAGATTTGATGCTCGATCTGCTAGAGGACTTAGGTGAACAGTGTCCGCTGGGATTGATTCTCTCGTTGGTCCAAATGTAGAAAATGGGGGCGATATCACTTGCTGAGATGTTAATTTAATGCTTGATGGTGAAGACTGTGGTATTACTGGAACAGGGTAATTTTCTTTACTGGCCATATCCTGGCATTTTTCTTCTGTGGATACTGAACTCGTAGTTTCACAGTCCTGGATTCCTTCAACCAAGACATTTATATTTTGCAATGCAAAGTCCTGAATACACTCCTCTGCTACAACACTTGTAACTTGGATTCTCTCTGTGTTAGGCATCTGAGAAAATGTTGAAGAGTTTATGAAACCTGGATTGGCCAAAGTGTTTTCACCTTTTACTTGAAAGTTGCTTTGTGATCGAGAAGGAGTGGATGTGCTCTGAGGTCGAGGAAGTTCAACATGTTCTGTTGATACAACTGCGTCATCTATGTGTGTAATGTTACCACCTTCCCCAGCAAGCATCTCTGATAATCTACTGGCACATGTTACGAAAACTGTGTTGTCATCACCGCTGTCACTAAAATCGTCTCTCCTCGACATTGTTGGGTCCTTGTCTTTTGTAGGATCATGGTTTTGTTCAGGGGATGTGCTTTGAGGTGCTTCATTCCTATTAGCAAGTTGAGCTATGCTGAGGGCACTGTAGCTGGGAACTGCCCCATTTTGCCTCTCCAATTCTTGAATGATAGAATCATTAGCAGCAATTTCACCAGCAATGTCATTATATGAAGGAGCAAAAGATTTTGGCAGTAATCGAAAGCGTCCTTGAGCTTTGAGGGGAAGACTGTCCAGAATTTTCACCATCTGTTGGAAAAATATTGAAAATGTTGAAACTAAACTGATGAAAGAAACGATACAATAAATACAACTTCCAAGACAGCATGTATCATTAATATTGTCATATTTATGCTCCAGTGCTCAAAGCAGCTTTGTATATAAATGGAGAAATGCTTTTCAAAAAAAAACTTTTTCCTATTGTTTACAATTAGAATTGCAAATAGTGTATTCAACTTTGTCTTTCAGAGGGATTGAGACTATTTCTGGACAAAACAAAACAGGGAAAGAAAAAAGGCAAATCAACTCATATGACTTTCAGATTATGCTTCATTTTCAGCCAGGTTTCTTCAGTGTCTCAAGGTCATGTAAGCTACTTGCTTTATCAGCTGGGTGACTGGTGCAAACGAAAACAGTTTGAGTCCATATTGGGAGATTTTGAAACTTGCCATCCTTTCATTAATTAATGATTCAAATGTTTGAAAAAGTTATTTCAAAAGAAGAAATGTATTTATTTGATCATCAGCATTTTCCTTTCCAATCTCATATTTTTGTTACAAAGCAGATTTTTTTTAGTGGCACGGGGGTTTAATGGTTAGAGCATGGGACTCCTGATCCATGGGTCCTGGGTTTGAAACTGACTGTGACCGTGTTGCACCCTTGAGAAAGACACTTTTAAATATTTTTCCTTTCCCCCATCCAAGTGCATATTCTGCTAGGGGAAGTAAACCAACGACTGACTAGCCTCCTGTCTAAGAGATGATGTAAAAATCATCTGTTCCGCTTCATGCTACAAAAAGCAGGATAAGCTCCGGTGCTATGGGCCTCACAGGCCTTAAAGGAACTTTACTTTACTAACCTCCAGTAAATTGATTTTCTTGCTGATCACTGCCACCTGCTCATCACGATAAGTCACAAGTTGAAAGCGAAAACCCTTGCTTCGAGCCAGCGAACCCAAGAAGGATTTTTCTGCAACATGCAAATCAGGAGCAAACACCAGTTCTTCAACTGTTGGGCGACTGAAGAAATTATCCATTTTTTGTTCCAATACTTTGGCCAGATTGTCATCGATCTGTGAAAGATGGATTTGTAACATAATTGTTCTTTTTATTGTTTTATAATCTGAGGAAACTTATTATCTATACAAAATGATGAAGCAACAAATGTTGCAATACAGTACTACTTATGTTTCATCTATCTCTTTCTGCCAAAATGACAGTGAGTGAGAGCAGATGAATAATACTTTCAATCATCAACTTTTTCTTTAAGCTTTCTTTGTTTCATTAAGGTACTACTCTGCAGCAAAGGTAAAGATAAGACTACCGTTACTACCGTATTTGAAAATAATGATGCCTTCTTTTGTAGTTTCTTAGATTTTAGAAAAATAAAACGTATAAGTCGTGCTTGAAATGAAACAGTAGGCCCATTCCCCTGGCAAGATTTAAATAGTTAAGATTTGTAAAAAATCTCCAGTCTTCTTACTCAATTTCATATCACTTTAAGTATTAATCATAATATGAACAGTTTCAGGGCAAAAAGTGACATATATGCCAATTTTGAAAATTTGAACTCATCGGTATTGATATAGAGATGGATGAATAATACATATGATACTCAAACCATTTTTCATCAAAATGCAATACATCCTTCTATAATGCATGATACAAAATCTTGTTTTTTATTCAAAATGTGCCAAATCCATATGTGATTTTTTTTTCAAAACATGACATAGGCAAAGGACGAATCAGCATTGGCATATTCGTCACGTGACCTCTTCACTTCCGTAATGATAAAGAAAATGGCGGCTCCCGTGGTTAACAAAGTGAACAACTTTGATGGACTTTATTATGATTGTTTTCAACAATAAATTTTCCCAGAATTGAAATCTTTGTTTGTTCCTTCCAGTCACACAACATTGTGGAGTGATTGAGATATGTTTGGTTTTAGTTTGAAAAAAAATGGTGGATATGTCTCGTTTTGGCAAAAAAAACATCATCTGATTCCTCATCAGTCAAAAACTACATCTTCAATATCTTTTTTTAATTTACACTTTTCAAAGCATACCTGAGGGTCATTGATTCTGATTAATAAACGAGTGATATTGTATATAGTAATCACTGAGTAAGAAAAAGTCAAATGTCTCAAAATGTACAATTTGGATATGTCTCATTTTGCCCCAAAACTGCTCATATATGTAAATACACATTTTTTCAACACTAAAAATATGAGTTTTAGATATAATAAGAAATCCCGTAAAAAATATTCTATGAAGAATATAACCTTTGAGCAAACTAAAGAAAAAAAAGAAAGAAAAATTACTAGATGACAATTTTGTGCAACTATTTCTAAAAGTAATATTATATTTTCACACAATATAATCCATACGACAAAAACAACAACAATTAATGAACTCGATGATTGTGGAAATGAACTGTCTAATTAATAAATTATTATCACATTTCACAGCATTATAACTACATCGTCATCATGATACTCTCCTCTTTAATAAATACTACTGAACAAAATATTGTGTGGCTGTTTCACAAGTTTTCAAACAACAAAACAAAGCTTTGACTACCTTTTCAGCTAACCACTGAGTGTCACAATTCATGTGATTTGGAAGCAGCGTGAGTGTGTCTTCAATGTTTATCACTGTTTCCAGTCTCTCTGACTTTGATGGAGGACTCATCTTTTCAGCAAGCTCCATCAGCTCGTCTCTCGAAGTCCACAGAGAAGAATAGTCCGGATGGAATCCCTGGGGGAACATGAAATAAGAATGATATAATAATGCTCTTGTTTGTTGTAGATATAGTTACAATTGTTGCCTTTGTTGATATTGTTATAATTGTTTTTGTCGTTGATATTGTTACAAATGTAATTGTTGTTGATATTGTTACAAATGTAATTGTTGTTGATGTTGTTACAATTGTTGTTGTAGATATTGTTACAATTGTTCATTTCATTGTACATATTGTCGTACAATTGTTGTTTTCATTGCTGATACTGATAAAATTGTTGTTGCCATTGTTGTTGTTGCTGTTGTCCAATCCCTTTAGCCGTGAGCTACTTGCCCATAACCCCCTCAGATTCCCTTTAATAAAAGTATATGTCTTCAGCTGGTCCTTGTCTGCATAGTTGTCTGGTATGTCGGGAGGAGTTGTCTTTCCTTGTTCGACAGACTTGGGCAATGGATCAGGAGATGCTCAGCACTTTCCTCATAGTGGGAGCAGTGTAGGCAGAGTGGTTTAGCATGGTGTTTATTCAGTTTAGGCCTTTGTTGGTGTGCAAGTGTTCGGTTGTGGCGCGACAAAATAATAAAGTTCATTCAAAATCTATATTATGACCCCAGAGCTCGAGTCATCTCCCAGTTTCAAAAGCATGAAGCAGAACTCAGGATTGTTGTTGGATTAAGATGTCACATAAGCTAAGTGAAACACCTCTCCTTCAAATCTTTCTCTTCCTCCTCTTAATTTGTGACATCTTTAAAAACCTCCTCTTTTCCATTCTTTTCCATGCTACCCTATCCTAGCATTCCCATGTAGTTCTCACTTCTTCCTTTTTTATGTGTGTTTGAAGACAGGAATATCGATATGTTTAGTCGTGTCTTGTAGCGTCCAACATATGTGAAGCTCTCTTACTCTGTCACCCTTGTTGCGAGTCATTTATCATTATATAATAATTCTTAGATAAGAATAGGCTAATTATTCACTACAGCAATACATTCCATGCTCTGTTCCTCTGTTTTCAGTAATTACTTGTTCACTGTGCTGACCATACCTGTATAGCAGGCTGTGTTTCATACAGTTTGAACAGAACTTTGGCTGACGTTAAATGGAGAGCTGAAGTTTTACTCCTCGTCGTGCAACTATCCACTTCTTCATTCTGGATTCTGATGGTGCACCTGTGACAATACAATAGTGTTTTAAATAAATAGGTAATTGTCATGTATTGTGCGGACCAATAATTCTAAGCTGTGGAAACTGGACCTGTGATAGTAACAAGACTTCACCACATAATGTATGGTGTTAAAAGTAAAGTCTCTTCATGGACCAAAGAAAAGGAGCTTATACCAGTTTCAATAGCATAAAATTTGATAGGATAATCTCTTAGTCAGGATGCTAAACTTTTATTGTTGTAGATTTATTTCTTTGGCGGAATACATCATTTCCTAATTTGCATTTTGGTGGAAGAAAAAATTGTATATTAAGCATCTTTCCCAAGGATACAGCATGGTGCCAGTCCGGATTTGATCACAGGACCTTCAGATAGGAAGTTTAATGCTCAAACTGTTCCGCCACCATTATCCATGTATATGCACATTTCTTTCTCCCTTTTTTTGTATTATTCAAAATTAAAAAAACACTTTTGTATAATGTAATGTAATATAAAATAATTTCATATTTTCCATTAATTACTTATGGCTGTTTTGATTCACTAGATAACTATTTCATCACAGTCATCACTTTGCAAACTCCTAACCTGAAAAGGCCTTTCCTCATGACTGTCCTCCACTCCAGAAGAAGTCCGCTCTGTGTGGCACTGTGCAGGAGGATGCAGTGGGCATGCTTCAGTCTGTCGCTCAGCCAGTCCTCATGCTCGATGATCACCAAATTCTTCAGTGTTCTCTTGCAGTCAGGGGGAAACTTTGCATGGTTCAGCTGGGATCGGTTTGAACCGTACACAGTTCCTAGCCCTAGTTACAAAAGAAAGTGAAAGGGTCTATGCTTGTTATTTCACAGTTTTTAAAAAAGAAGTTACAAGTAATATTAGGTCATTCTCCTTGTAAGTGCTCGTTTACCGTACACTCGAACTGCTTAAGAATAGAGAAAAAAATATTCTTTGGTCGATAGAAAATTGCTACTATGACACCAAAACCAAAACCCGTTTTAATATTTTTGAGAAATTGAAAGACCTTAACTTAAGTTTCCATAGCATGAAGCAAAACATTCCATTGTATACAGGTCTATGTGTACAGTATACGGATGCAAGAGCGCCTCTTACACAAGATTTTAGTTTGCCTGAGATCTATTTTTCTAGCAGAATAATATGAAGGTTCTCAATTGGCGTATGAATTGGGAGAGAAAAAAACTATAAAGTGTCTTCCTAAAGACACAATGTGCAAGATAAACAGATAGCCAAGATTTGAACCCACATATTTGTAGTTACGAGCCCTATAGCCTAACCACATGACCATCAACAGTGGAACATCAAAATTAACAAATTAAAAGTAAAGCAGGGATCACTTACCTTTACAAGCAACATCTAATACTTCTGGTTTAAGTAAGTCAGATTCCTCTAGAGCGGGTAATGACAGAATCGCTTCCCCTGTTGAGGTCTTCAGAAATGTCATGGCTTTTCTGTAAGCATCTACTTGGGCAGTTTTTCGCAAACGCCCCTCACCAGATGTGATGAATCTATCAGCGACGTACAGGTCACAGCAGATCCTCTGCTCACTTTCTTTATTTGCCATCTGAGATCGTTAAACAAAAACAAAAATGAAGTGACCCCTATAAGTTCTACTAGATTTGATAAGTAATGGAAATGCCTGTTCATTGACCGGACTGTTTTTAACTTTTGCTTTGAGCTGATGTACCATATGCTTAAATTTACCGTATGTTTGTGAATCCCGGTTTGAAGAAGTTGTAGCATTAGGTTTTCTTGGAAGATAATATTGAAAGCAGTTAATTACTTCAGCAAAAACAATAATAACAAAGAAAGAAAGAAACAATAAATAGGTACATACAACACATACACACACAAAAACATAAATAAATAAATGAATAAACGAAGAAGGAAAGAAACGAAGAAAGAAAGTTAAGAAAGAAAGAAAAAAACTAAAGAAATAAATAAACAATAACTAGGTAAATACAACACATACACAAACACATACATAAATTAAAAATAAAAAAATAAAATAAAAAATAAAATAAATAAATAAAATTAAACAATCAAAATCTAATTAATCACTAGAAGGAAATGAGAATGGTTTTCTCAGAAACAGGAGTGAACTAACCTTTTTAAAGACAGCAGTCAGTTTGATCTTCAGCTGGAGACAAACTGCGTCGATCGCAATCACATCATTTACTTGTTTGCTGGATGGGAAATTCAGTTTTTTTATGAACTCATCCAAAACAGACACAAGGCCATCTTGTGGCAGCTGTGAAGAAAACAAAATCAGATGGCAGAGATTAGGGTAACATGATTTTTTGCATCTATTGGAAAACCTCTGTCATAATGTCAGAGGAGGGATTAGATCTACATCCAAAAGAGGTAGAAGAGAGTCAGAGAAACAAATCCCTCTGGGAGGTGACCATGTTGTGTCCTCGGGAAAGACACTTTACGGGCATATTCTGCTGGGAAAGTAAACCTATAACAGACCAGTGTCCTGTCTAGGAGATAAAATAAAAATCATCTGTTCTGCTTGACGCTACAAAAATCAGGATAAGCTCCGGTTCTATGGGCCTCACTAGCCTTGAAGGGTGTGGCACAAACATGAGTTGATCCTGTATAAAAAAACTAATAACATGTGAACCTTTAATCTTTATTGCAGGATACATGAAACATTTACAACGATTCCATAATGACATGGCTACTTTAAACAATGTGGGATGGTTGCTGAATTATTAGAGCATTGGACTTCCAATTTGAGGGCCCTGGGCTCAAATCCTGATGATAACCATGTTGCATCCTTAGAAAAGATATTCAACATGCAATTCCTCTCTTTATCCAGGTGCAACTTAAAATTAAGTACCAGCAAATTCTAAAGGAAAAGTTAATCTGAGACAGACTGGTGTCCTATCAAGGAGGTGATCTCAGTTGCATTCTTAAAACCAGTGAAAGCCTTGGCTCTTTGAGATATAGATGAAATTAAGGAACTTTTACTTTTACCTCAGGACAACAAATATCTTACCATAAATGCTGGCTTTTTCTTATTATTGGTGTCCAGGCAGGAAAACATTATGTCCGCCTCTCTTTCAATTTCTGCTTCATCAGCTTCACCATTGAAATCCTGTAAGTCAAGATAATACACTGAAATGATTTGTGCTGTGGACCTGGCTTTACTATTGAACTGATTCAGAATGCATGCATGATAAAAATAGTCAATGCTGCAAGGAAGTTGAAAAAATTGAGAAAATTACTTATTTTTATGTGGTTTGTTTCTCCAGACAATTGCCTTGTTTTTCATGGTATTGTGATCTTCTTCCTTTTCTTCGTTTCTAAGATATTAACTAAAGCAAGTCCTAATTGTTTTTGAACCCTTAATCCCCAATACATTGTAGATTTGTTTCACACGTAGCCGTTTATTTTCATGGTGCCCTCTACCTTTCAGGTAGCTACATTACGAGTACTTTGTAATATTACAGAGAGAGAGAAGGTCATTGTGATCAAATCACACTAATGCTCCTTAAAGGAAAGGAATGATATATAGAAAATAGCATAAAACATAATGTTGTGGAATTATTGAATTACTAGTACTCTTACAGTCTATAGTAGTAGGTGCTCAATGGTTTGAAGTTAACTCAGAGTGATCATAGGCTATGTGACTCCAAAAATGGCATCAGTGATCAATTGGTTAGGATCCACGGTTCTGGGTTTCAATCCTTGATATTTTAAACCTGATGTTGTAATCTTAAAAAAGACACTTTACACGATTTGTCCTCACTCCACTGTGTGTGAATAGAATGCCAGATATTCTGCTGAAGATTTGAACTTACAACAGACTGTGTACTGTCTCGAAAGTGATCTCATATCATCTGTTCTGCTTCGTGCTACTGAAACTGGGATAAGCTCCCACTCATTGAAGGGATGTATCATGGAGGGTGAATGGTCAGAGCATTGGACTCCCAATCCAAGGGTGTTAGGTTCAATTCTGGGTGATCATGTTGTGTCCTTGGTAAATATTGTTTACACAATTTTTCCTTTCCCCACCAAAGTGTGAATTAGCTACTGGCACATTCTGCTGGGGAAGAAACCTAAAACAGACTAACTGTCTTAGAGATGATTTAAAAATTATCAGCTATCCCACAGAAAAAAACTCTATACAAAGCCAGTTTAGCGTTGTTTCTTCAGGATACACACACTTAAAGACAAAGCTTCTACATATAAAACAGAGGCGATACAGAGAGAGAGAAAAGAGAGAGACAGAGAGAGAGACAGACAGAGAGAGAGAGAGAGAGAGAGAGAGAGAGAGAGAGAGAGAGAGAGAGAGA
>JBDFRD010285800.1:0-10742 GCA_039654405.1 Bullina lineata
AAAACACAGAAGCACACTAATGAGTTCACTGTCAGTCATGACCTAACAAGGAGCACAACACAGAAATCCTAGGGATTACAGATAACAGTAAGGTTATTTAAAAAAAAAAGGATTTGTGAAATTTATAAAAGAACAATCCACCAAAATTACATGGTCCATTCATCAATGACAACAGACAATCATGTACAATTGACATGTGTCTTATGTTCCAATACATATAGCTTTCACTACATGTATTTCAATTATTTCACTTTGCTGGAATGTACAGTAAAACAAGCTATTCTTCATACATGAAAAGTATAGGATCAAATCAGAGACAAATATCTTGTGTATATGGTACACTATTCGTTTGGATATAACAAGCAAAAAAAAAAAAAAATTTGCAGTTTAGGGTCCGTTTACAATCCTCATTTCACTCTTGCAGACATTAAATAGGTGAAAAATTGACAATATCAAAATCTGTCCAAAACTGTTCATCAAAATGTGCCAAAAATCGGTCATATCAAATGGTCTAGCTACATATTATTTCTGGGGATCAATAGATGTCATTTATCTTTGAGTGCTTCCCTGACATCGTTGACTTCAATCTTATTAGAATTTAAAATTAATATTGAATTACTTCCCTTGTACCAGATGTCCACTTAATTATTACAAAGAGACTTTTTCTCCTGTGGGGTTAGCCCCCATTAGCCCAATAGCTTCATAGACCTGGAAATCAATGTAAAATAAAAATCAAAAAGCTGCATTAGGGAAGGTTTGATCACACCTATTTCTGTACATAATGTCAGAAATTTGAAGGAACAAGAACAAATCACAAGTCAAAGTCATAATAAGCGAAGAGAATCAATAATATAATGTGGTTCACATAAGTAAGTAGCGGAAATAAGGAAGCAAACGCAAACCAGTAGGTAAGAAGAGAGCTGCCAACCTAAGAATAAGTAAAACAATATCAGCCCCAAAGTGTCCTTGCACTTGCTGAGGCTGACTGTCTCCAATCGTATCCAGCTCTGTAAACAGTCTTGAACCCATTAAAACATGTGCATAACCTAGGTCACTATACAAAATAAGAAGAAAAGATGGAGGTGGGGCTGGGGGGTGAGGTGGTTTGGATGGGGAGGGGAAATAGAAGTACTAATGAGCATAAGATAAAAAGGATGGAAGAAAGAAAGAGTGGCAACAACTACGAACATTTCCAGAATATGTAACATTCACTCTTCAGAGCCTTACACATCTGCATTTATATGAAACATAATATCAGACTTCAATCAATATGAATCGTGGCAAGAATTTAGTGAGCAGGAAAACAACAAAATAAATGAAGGAGCCAGGCTAGCAACACATACAGGGCTGTGTACAATTTAAATTTTTTCATGAATATGTACAATGAATTCTTATGAACACATGCAATAACTTTTTTCTGAACTTGTAGTACAGTGTATCTGTTTTTGAATTGAGCATTTGTATAAAATTCCCGTGCTAGTGCAGAATTATGAAAAATTCTGAAAACTGAAAAATACTTAATACTGCCAAGTTGCAGTAATCTACTAGTGAGCTGAAGGGGAAGAATGATTTCTTGGTCATGGTAACAGACCTGTAACTGACCCATGACAAAACTGTCTGAAATTTTTTTGAAAATGCAGTGTACTGAAAAGTGAGGCTTTAAACGGAAATAATGCCACATCAAGTAAAAATTAATAACCAACAAAACCTTTCAAATGGAATCTTATAAAGTAATAAGCGTGGCAAAAAGCACATAAAAAGTTACCCAAATAAGTGGATATAGTTTGGATCTGACTGATGCGCTTCGCCGCACTTCACAGCTCTCGAGTGTGCATCAACCGAAGGCAAGCTGAGACCTACCGCGCTTTTCTCGATGGGAATTATCCGACGCCGGACTTTCCGACATGCATTAGGTCCAGCGCAGCGGAAATTTACCGACACGAGTCAGAAATATTTGGGTCCAGTCAGAGATTTTTTCGTCTGTTTGAGATTGTTGGAAATCCGAGAATTGTCGGAAAAATTACAGGTCTGATGGTAAAATGGTTTAAAAAATCATGTGATCGTTATTTATGCATTTATAGATATTAAAAGGCAAGCACAATAACTGCAATTTTTCAGAAAACGTTTCAACAGGCTTATGTAAAGTACATTTTATACATAAAATTCGTACATATTCGAAAAGACAAAAAGATATCACACATGATGAACTCACAGGAAGCATCTAGTTCAATCAAACAATCACTACGGAGAGATAATAATTTTGCCACTTCTATGATAAGCTAAATATGACAAAGTACATAGGCATTTTACAAATAATAATTCTGTAAGTACAGAAAAAAAGTCAAATAAAAGTTGTAAGATTTAATTACAATTAGTAAGTTTGTTAAAATCTTGCTTTAAAATTTTTAAAAATTGTTTTATCAAGTAGTGAGGCAGGTCATACATGCGTGGTTTAATTTTTGTTAAAAGGTAACTAAGAAGCCATGATAGTGATTTGAAAACATGAGGGAGCGAAATAATATCAGTCCTTAAACACCAGCAGTGTCAATGTAAATCTACACAAATCAGGAAGAAAAAAATAGATCTTATATCCTTTACGTTTTATTGACTTGAATATCACCTCTCGTCTTGGTGGACATGCTATCCTCAGCTCTCTGATCTACTCGTAGGTGTGATAGTAGTACACTAGTAAATAGAAAATATATGGTTTTACTGAGCATTCATAACAAAGCCACTGCCCCGGTCGATCACCACTGGGAAGTACTCCTTGTTGAGTGCATTTTGGGCTTTACTCAAATCAAGTTTTACTATTGATATGTAGTGAACATCATGCTTTTTCAGCAAGAGAATGTGATTGGATTTTTTTAAAAAGAAGAACATTGTACACATTATAAAATTAACTAGGCAGTTAGAAATAACTGATCTTGTTATTATTCATGTAATCATTTCAAACATGAAAGAGGCTGTATTAATATTATGCTTTTAATTGCAACAAAAGTGGTTCATTAAAGTAAATATATTTCAAAAGCACAATATACATTTTTAGAGTATTAGAAAAATATGGGACAAAGAAATCAATATATTAATTCATTGAATTTCATACATGCATTTATCACATTAAGGAAAAGAGAAACATTGCTTTAAAATGAAATAGCAACAACAACAAAAATACAGGAATATGACAAAAGCTTAATTAAGTAAACAAACATTTCTTCGTTAACTCTCTCACATTTTATAATGAACTGTACACCATGCATAGCAACTGTCCCAAACTTTAAGTGAAGAACAGCATCTCACTTTCATCTTCACAAAACAAGTACAACATAAATCTAGTCACAAAACGCCAAAGGCATACAAACAATATTTCTCTTTTACCCCAATCTTTTGAGCAGAGAGCAAATAGCTCTGACAGGAACCCTCATAACCTGTGTTGATCCTATCACCTTGAAGTAATTACATAAAATATGTCATACTTGACTTTCAGATGTTTCACAACTATCTTACAACTTTCCTATTTAGTCACCTTTGCAGCTTTATGTTCCTCAAGGAATCACGAGGCTTAAGTCAAGTAAGTGAAGTCATTTGGTCACCCTGCCTAGCCCATTAATCACATCATCATTCATGATCACTTGCTTTACAATTCTAGTGGCATAATATTAATAATGAAATCTAAGGCTATGATACAAAGTAAATGCATCATCCAATAACTGCACATTCTATACACAAGAGTATTGTTAACAGCCACAGTTCACTCACAAACAAAATGGATTTACAGTTCCTACAAAGCACATGGACTCCAATTAGCTGCAACTCTCACAGATGACTTTATAGATTTAGATAAAACAAAGTAGGCAACATCCTCCAAGTGTCGATTTAACAAGGCAGAGATGGTGCAGGAAATTGATGAGTTTGCAGCTAGGCGTACATATCTCAATAATATGTACGCCTAGGTCTGCAGTCATTCATAACATCTGTTTGAAGTGCACTTTGCAGTATCACCAGGTGGATGCAGCAGGTGTATTTATTCTGTAGATTAAGCTGTACAACCCAAACCTGCAGAAGCTTCAAAACCGATTCTAGTTTAAAATGGAAGTAGAAGAGCAGACATTTTTTTTAAGAATGTCGGCCATGGGATGAAAAACAGTAGCAGCTGCAGGACGCAAAGTTCCTTAACAAAGGCCTGAAGAATGAAAGCTTATTCCACTTTCAATAGCATGAAATGAAACAGATGATACAAGATGGCGAACACACACTTTGTATTTTTCAGCTTCCCTGCAGCTTTAATCACCTTTTTCGCATTTAGATGATACAAGAGCACGTCCAAGACTTGAACCTGCCATAAGTATCCAGCACAAAATGCTGGTTCAACATCACATCTTGGGAAGAAAAATTGTGTAAATCATCTTTCTTCAGGTCAAAAACTTCTAGACTGACATGGCCAGAATTTGAATGCATGACCTTATGATGGCAGGTACCGCTATCTAACCACTTGGTTCCTAATGCTATACACAACTGACTGGAAAGATCACAATATGCGTCATGTAGCTTCAATGGAGGATAAAAATGCTTGGAGCATCAGCACAAAAGACTGACCCGGCATATGTAGATATTTATCACATAACCCTTTCTTTGTTTTGGCAAAGCTCACTCCATATTACAGTAAATATTGTTTTGTTCATAACAACCCGTCAGCGTTAGGACAAGCAAGTTTAAAACTTCAATTTTTTGAAATCTCTAAAAGACTAACATGTTTTATAAGGCGGATTATAAAAAGACATCTAACTCTCAATATGACAGAGAGTTGTAATCAGTCCAGTTGCTTCAATGCATTTTCTGTTCATAGCTGTAAAACCAATACAATTATAGCCCTATACTCCTACCTGCTGCATGCCCTTGGTACATGTGCCATTCAAACTACAAGATCTAGGCAATATTTCCACTGAAGAGCTCTGTGAGAATGGGCCGGGCAGCCACTGGGGCGTAATCCTCCATACCCATCGAGGTCCACATTTTACGGCACTCCAAGTCCACCGTGCGCATGTTGGTGCAGTAGTTGACAACGCGAGACAGCATTATGCCGTGTTTCTCTGGCCAGCGCTGGTACAGCAGCAACATCAGACACTGCACCATTTTGCAGTGGAGGTTCTGCACTTCTTCATAGTTGTCCAGCTCTATACGATCTGAAGGTAAAGGTGGTAGACAGAATATCAGATTTTGATGACACACGAAGACAGAGAACAGGTTGATAACACTGTAATTTTTTGCTAAAATGTTGAAGCATTGTATTATAATTTGACATTCTTTTCAATCTTGGTACAGCCAGTATTGTGCAATTCATCATCCTGATGCTCTATACACTATTTATTGAAATGTTGGTTCTCATTTTTAATACTTTTATCTGTTACCTACCTTGTGCCTGACGCTACTTTTATCGAAAGACAATCAAAATGCTATTCTCCCTTTTATTCTTTATTTGTGTGTGTGTGTGTGTGTGTCTGGAAAGGGGAGAGGAAAGTCTTGAAGTGAACACCTCTCTATTTTTTTTTTGACCCCTCTCATTGAAAACAGTGTCAAATATGAAACTTTAACACTGAATTTAACATCTTTAAAACAATTTTTTTTAAAACAGAGAAACATTCATTTCAGAAGAAAAACACAGACAAACTCAGACTTAAATTTTTACCTGGGAAAAAAATGCAAACACACTTCAGAACGACAATCATCTCAAATGTGAGATCCAGCTCTTGTAGTTTCCTTGTCAAGCGAAAAATAATGTCTATGAATTCAGGCTCGTAGATCTTGGTCATGTCGTGATAACAGAAATGCCTTGTGGCCTCGACCACACTCATGTCGGTGCTGTTGTAGCCGCGGAAGTAAGACAGCACAAAGAGCTCATAGATGCAGGCTGGAACAGATGAACAGTTGTGATTTATTAATGATAATATATTATGCTTAATGATCTACACCTGGATTGGTGAAACAAAGTAAGACTGGATAACTGAAACTAGGCAACACTGGAAAAACTGTATTTGTGGAACAAAGGAAAAGGTAAAACTGGATCAGTAGAATAAATTAAAACTTTAATATCATTGCAGCTAACTAAAGCAGGAAGAGTAGAACCAGGTAAAACTGAATTTAAAGAACTAGGCAAAATGAGATCTGTGAAACAAGGTAAATAATAGCGGTTACAAATTCAAAGTCGAGCTCGGTAAATAAAGAAAGATAGAAACATTCTTGCTTATAAGCATAACTCTTATACTAATAGTATTTTAAACGATATTTTATACAAAATCTACATATTTTTTTAATAGTCAACTTTTTGAAAATTTTTAAGCAATTACGGTCTTTTCTTTTTCTTCACTGCTCTTGATAGTACGTCACCCACATGTTGCCAACAGACAGAAATAGCTTAAATTAAGGGTAAGACAAGAATTTGAGAGCATGAATACTTTTTACAGAGAACAACTAGCTAAGGCATTTAGGTACAATCGTTCACATTGTTATCAGGCCACCACCAAAGATCTTTATAGCGTGGTCATTATTTCTTTTCCTTTATTGATTGTTTTGACATTAAAATAAATACACATACCAGTGAAGAGGCCATAAAGGCCTAAAAGCCATGGTTTTCCTAACAAATGTGTAGGGTATCACAGAAATAATGCAGTATAATGCTCCATACGAGACTGATCGTTCATATACACATACACACATTGCTCACAACACGGTGGGTGGGCATACTACAATAACAACAATACTGTATTGCGAGAACATCGCTCAGTCATGATGGAAGAGTAAAGATAATAAAGGTCGCTACAGTATCATAATTACATAGGTCTATTTCTCTTTGCCAAGGGCATCCCCCCACCCCTTTATAAATTAACTATTAACAATTAACAACCAGTCTAGAACAATGCATAACATGTACCAACCTTTGACCAAACCAGTCTGATCCCTCAGAGAAATGGAGCGGAAGCCAGGAATGGCCTTCATGAAAGTAATCATCTGGCGAATGTCCCTGTCCATGCTGTTGGCACAGTAGGAAAGGTCATCAATGCGGCCGTCAACATCAATACCATAGGATTTGTAGAGATCATCGTACTCAGCTTTGGTCACCTTACCCATTTTGCCAAAGACTTCCTCCTTCAGCTTACACTCTTCCTGAATTCAGAGAAAACATGGAAAGTTGACGTCCAGTTTGAATTATAAATAGGTGCATTCAGCCTCAATTTTTTGCGATTGGGTTTGTTTGTAATAAGCCATGGTTCACTGCTAAAAAGTGAATGAAAGCTTCAGGGAAGCTGAAAAATGCAAAGTAGCAAACAGATTCAAATAAAGCTATCCCGTGAAAATACACAAAGACAAACCAATGTTCAACATTACTGTCTTCGAAGGGTGGTTTGTCTCTGTGTATTTTTACAGGATAGCATCATTTGATTGTGTTTGCTACTTTGCAAGGTTCACTGCTGACTTATAACCTATCTTAAAACTGTACAGAACTCAGAATACAGTTGTTTAAATGTTAACCAAAGAAGCTGGGAAACTGTTATTTTTTTGCTCACTAGTAATTTATTTAATAAAGTCCTGTATAGCAGAGTCAGTATGGTGTTGTGGTATATAACAAAATCTACGATTTGATTTTTAAAATGTGATGAATATTTTCTTCCCTGTAATGAATCATAACTAGTCATGGATAGTACAACACTGTTTATCTCTTATACAGTCCACATAATTTTTGTTTTGTTTTTATTTTTCTGTAACAAAACGATTTCATTTTACCAAAAGAATAACAAGACAATACAGACTGTGCCACTCCTCACCCACCTCTCAAAGAAAAAAAGAAAAAAGACTGAGAAATACTGTAATTCCAATCCATCCACTGTTACTAGTGTCAGCTACAGGGAAACCCCACTCAGTCCAACCCTGGTAACTTACTTTGCATTTCTGAAACTGCTCCTGAAAAAACTCCTCCGTTAGCGAGTTGCTGTCCTTGATGAACTGGTTGTGGTTGTGTACTAGCAAGGAAATCATATCGTTGAGCTCCTCCTCCCTCATCTGCTGCCACCATCCCAAACTCGGATCTGCCGGCGGGGTGGATAAGGGCGGCGACATGGACAGAGCGCAGACTAAAGGCGACGCAGCATTGTGCTCGATCGGCGTGGCTGGTTTTCCAGAGGAGGCAGGAGAGAGAAGGCAAGAGCAGTCTGGGCTGAGCATTTTGCTGTTGTCAGTGCCAATGCCACTACTCGTGTTCCTGGCTGCTTCAGCCTTTTCTGGAGCTGTTGAACTTGTGGCGGCAAGGTCAGGGTTATACGTTGAAGAGGTCTGCACGGCTGGTGGCGGTGAAGATGAAGAGGTGACGATGATGCCGATGTCAGGGTTGTTCATGCTCATCGTGTTCTCGTTCCCATCGTTACTGGAGGATCCAGATGGAGAAGTCATATCTTTTCTGCGGACCTTGGGGGCAGTGTGATCACTGGAGGTCTCAGCTGAGGATGAGGCAGGGGATGGGGAGGAGGAGGTGTTTGGAGGGGAGTTGCAGCTCTCAAAGGAGGAGTTGATCATGAAAGACAGCTTCTGAGAAATCTGCCCTGATTCACTGTTGCCCTGAGATTCCTCCAGTTTCTTGATCTCAAGTGTGTCCTGAGTTCTCTTCATGTAAGTGTAGCGGCCAGTCTTGATGGCTGGGAATTGAAACAACAACAAAAATAAGTCCAATCAAAAGTTTACAGGACAGCGTCATGCTTCTAAGGAATAGAAAGGTTTGCAATTTGCATTTCACAAAGCCATCAACATTAGGAAAAGACACTTTACACAATTTTTCCTCTCCCAACCCAGGTGCAAATTGGGTACCGGCATATTCTGCTGGGGAAGAAAACCTACAACAGACTAGTGTCCTGTCTAGGAGATAATTTAAAAATCATCTGTTCTGCTTCATGCTACCGAAACCAGGATAAGCTCCGGCTCTATGGGCCTCATTGGCCCTGAAGGAACTTTACTTTACTTACTTACTATCAACATGATTTTGAGGTTGAACATAAGCCATGCTGAGGCCATAATCAGACCTGGAACATGACATTACCAAAACCATAATTTTGAAGACAGTTGAATTATTTTACAATTAAAGTACCAGATTTAGAATAGAACTCTCTAACCTCTTTACCAATAACACCTAATTTTTTGTAAAGTTCATACAAAAAGAGGTTAAAAAAAGGGATTCTACTGTGGCGATCATTATTATTAATATTATCAAGTAAACACTTCCATCATGACTGAGCAATGTTGTTATTGTACCGCCACAGTGTTGTGAGCAATGTCTGTATGTGTGTATGAATAATCAGTCTTGAATGGAACGTGCGACCAGTTTTATCTATGTAAAAAATAAAATGTATATTTTATAGGCCTAACGAAATTCTTCATCAACATGTATCAACACATGCTACACTACCTTCTTTAGACATGCCAACTTTGAGGCATTTAAGGTAGCGGCATTTAGGACAGCTTTTCCGCCTGTTGGTCCCAATGTTACAGTTGTCATTTCCAATGCATTCATAGTCTCCATTACGAAGAAGACTTCGGCGAAAGAAACCCTTAGAGAAAAATAAAATTCTTTATTCAAATTTTTTTTAAATATAATACAGCTTCATCACACTTCATCAAATTCTTCTCAGCAACATAGAATAGTTATGACTCACAACCAATTTATAACAAACAAAAAACAAAACAAGAGTCATCCATTCTCTCTCTACATTATTTCATAAAACTGGACCTGACTATTATTTCATTTCTCTGTAAGAATGACATTCAGGACGATTATCTCATCGCTGTGGTCACATCTACAATTTAGAAGTTTCTATAAAATTAACAACCATTGCATTGATCAATGAGGCTTGAATGCAAATTGGTCACTTACTCAAACAGAGGGTGTTTTTAGAATTCAATTTTGCCAAATTTGTTTTCCAGCAAACATCATTGTAAAAAATTGTGTATGTTTGAATTTACTCAAAAATATATAACAATTTAGTGCCCCCCCCCCCTTTTAAACCACCACCATCCTCCCAAAAAATATAATATGAACAAAAACAGATTACAACTTATGAAAAGGCAAGATTGAAGTGAATAATTCACACTGTAATTGTCCGACAAAAAAAATAAAAAAAACAATTTTCAAAAATCACATAATACATAGAACAACCCGGCTTTTCCCTCATTCGTTTATTCCTTAATAAAAATCAGCCAGTTTACGCTTTGTGAAACTGAAACAACAATTCACCCACGCACGCGATGAACAAAAAAATTAACAAAACTAAATCGAACAAATATCTTCTATTCAAATTCCCATCACATAAAATATCCGTAGAGGTAAAATGCAACACATACCTTGCAAGCTTCACAGGTGTTCACCCCATAATGGAATCCTGCTGCCTGCTCCCCACACACTTTACAGGGGGGGAGAGGACCGGCAACATTGGAGACTCGTTCTTCAGGAGGACGGCGTTTTCCACGCATGATGCCCTGATGAGTAAAAACAAAAATAAATAAATAGAAAACAGAAACACAAAAGGGTACTAAACCCATGGTGCAGCAGAGCGTTAAAAAAGAAGGAGTTAAATCATTTTCAGAGCTTTTTAGAGAAATCCTATTCTTCATTGTGGCACAGTGGCAGAGTGGTTAGAGTGTTGGACTCCTAATCCAAGGATCCAGGGTTCAAATCCGGGAGGTGACCGTGTTGTGTCCTTGGGAAA
>JBDFRD010285910.1:0-10740 GCA_039654405.1 Bullina lineata
AGATTTTCAAGATCAAGTGGGAAGATAAGATCAGGAATGAAGAAATATGGAAAAGAGCAGGGCAGGCACCCATAGAACAAGAGCTAGGAAAACGCATGGAGATGGATTGGCATACTTTATGGAAATCGCCAAGTAGCATCACCAGACAGGCACTGCAGTGGAATCCCCAAAGAACCCAAAAACAGGGAAGGCCAAGGGAAACTTGGAGAGAATGTGTGGAGAGAGACAAGGAAGGAACAGGACAAACACGGTCAGAACTGGGAAAGTTATCCCAGGACAGAATAAGTGGAAATCCCTTGTGTGGCCTATGTAGTAGTATCGTTTGGACTACACTTCTATATCATGTTTGTCAATCCAAGTCTGAAAATCGTCGTCACTGTGTGGCCTATACCCTGATAAGGGTAAGGGGCAATGATGAAAGAAAATGAGGGTGTATATTAAAAAAGTGAAAATGTTAATACAAACATGATAATTACAACAGCCTCTACCGTAAAATAATGAGACATGCTCTGCCATCGAAAACAAACAAACAAAAAATATGTTGTATCAAATAGAATAGCAAATACTAAGACTATAAAAGTAAAGATTACCTTGAGTCGATAGTCTTCCACGTCAAACAAGAGTGCGTCATCAAATTCGTCACCAATTTCCACATTTTTGGGTACAAGCTTTGCGTCTGGTCTCTTCAATATCAGCATGTCTCTCTTGTGCATATCAGGAAAGGAGATTTGATGGTCGGAATCACAGACAGGCTGGTCAGGTTTGATAGGCTCTGTCTGGTTAGGGGCACAATCTGAAGGGGATTGCTTCTGCTGAAAATAATTTTCCCATGCGTTGTTGTAGAACAGCCTACAGTTTGGACGAGCATCTTTGCCATTTTGTGACTGAACCTTGGAGATGTCTGTGTTTTCTTGTAATGTACTCGTGTGTAATTTTTTAGGGCTTTTAACATCATCATCAGCATCATCGTCCTCACATCTTTCTCTTTTCAATCTTTCTCTAACTTTGTGTGATTGTGTAACACTATTTTTACCTTCAGAGTCCTTACAGGAAAGATCAGCTGATTCAAGCACAGAATTACTTTCATCTTTAATCTTGTTTGGATCTTCTAATAAACAATGAGTTTCAGCACTGGATTCAGGTGAATCTTTCTGATGCGCTGTGTTAATAGCTCCTTGATTAGCTGTGTCCACGAAATTTTCACCTGTAACAGATGAGGCTGAGCCGACACACTCAGCCCCTTTGCTGTGAGATGATAAGAGGCCAGTGTGTTGAGTCGCTGCTTTGGAGTCAGTTCCTCTCTGATGTTCACCATTCTCACCTTCTTTCCTCTTCTTATTTTTCAGCTCTTTCATTCTCTCTTTCTTGTCCTTTTTGCTGATAGTTAAATTTATTCTTTTCTCATAGTCTGTGATGACAGATCTGAAGATGGGAGAAAAAGAAACAATTATTTCAAGCAAATAGAAATGTTATCGTAACTAACGCTGAAACTGCTTTCCTACCATACACATTATACAAAACACATATGAGCTCATTCAAACACACATGCTCTCTCTCTCTTCTTCAAGATTATCTATGGCTCTTTTCATGTTTCACAGACGATCGAAGCAGCTATATCGCTGCTTTGCCTGGGCAGCCTCTTACTTAGAAACAACGCTTTGCGTGGAAGCGATGTTCCTCTCTCCGTCTTACTAGTTTTATTCCAAAGGAATGACAATGGTCAATACATTTGGAACTTGTCTGACCTGCAGTCCAGGTAGAGAGTGAGACGTTCATGGGTAGAATTTTGAAATTTTGCCCAGAAAGTGGCACTTGCCTACTCTTGTACGATTTTAGACTGTCAAGGGATCTGTAATGTGCATAACGTACACATGAGATCTCCGATTTTAAAGCTCATCTGCAATCGAGCCCGGCATTCGGACATCACACTACCCAGTTGAAGCCAGGGGGGAATAAAGATCAACAAGTTCGCAGAAAAATCCTGCCAATTATGGGGGTCGAACTCGGACCCATGTGCTCAGAAAACGAACGCCTTACCGAATGAGCTATTCTGTCCCCGTTTCAAGATTATAGATTTCTTATAATCTCTTCACTGACAAAAGCTATGTTATATTTATTTATATATTTCTCTTTTTTGAAAAAAAAAAAAAGGGTATAGTGATATATTAAGTAATCTCTGTTTTTTTTTTGTTTAAACAAAATAAAGATAAAAAAAAAATATATATAAATATCTATATAATTGATGTTTAATAAAATGTTTTTTCTTGATTCAGAAAGTACAGGTCACGCTCACACAGGGTCGAATAAATAATGTGTCCTTGCTTTCTGGAAAATTCATATCTCTATCTACAAAACATAAAAATCATGCTTTTAAAAATAAAAGATTCATATACACATTGTATAGATAAGTACAAAATAAAACGAAGGCAGAAACAAGTCACACATGCTTATGATGAGCTACAAACCATTGATCTATAAGTCTATTCAAAACCAACTGGGAATAGCTCTTCTGTTACTATTTAAATCCATTTTTCATTTTCTCAACAAGTCAATTAAGGAAGTTGTTGGTGATGTTTAAAATATAATGTACTCTGCGGCCCTATGCTCCACAAGGAGCCAACAGGATTAAGTCAAGTAAGTCATAACGTACTCCGGGAAAAGAAAAAGAGGGAGGCCAAAAAAGACATGGCACAGATCCATGGAGAGTAAGGCCAAGGGTACCCAATGACATGGGCCCAACTGAAAGGGTCAGCCAAAAACCGGGTGCGGTGGAGAGGTGTTGTTATGGCCCTATACTCCACAAGGAGCAAAAAGGATTAAGTCAATTTATAATGTACTTCAAGTGTCCTTGCTGTGTACTTGGGAAAGACTTTACATCCATCAAGTTGTGAAAAGCACAGACAAATTCTGCTAGGAAAGTAAATGTATGACAGACCAGCTTTCTGTCTAGGACATGATGTAGAAAACACTTTATCTGCTTTATGCTAGCGATACCTGGATAAGCTACTGCTCTTTGCGCCTCATAGTAGCCCTATGCTCCACAAGGAGCCAAGTGGATTGTCAGTAAGTCAAGTCTTATGCCTCATAACCCTTGAAGGAACTCGAACTCAAAATACACTCACCCTTCTTCGTGTCGCAGAACAACAAAGCCCAACCTCCTCAGGTGACAAAACACCTGGTACTCATTCAGACTGACACCAGTTTCATCATTTGATTCCCTTGTCAAGAACAAACTGTACGCCTCCTGAACACTCAGCGGAAGTCCTTGATGGTAAACCTCTAGGGTATTCTGGGATCAGGGAAGAAAGGGAAGACAAAAAGTGGTAATTGTAAAAAATTATGCATTTATTTGTAAAAAAAAAAAGGAGTTATAGATCTATACATTACCCTTCTTCTCTCGTTATTTTTGAACTAATTCAGAGGTAGTCCTAATTACATGTTTTTCTCAACCTACAACTACAGGCTAATTGTTTCATTAGCCATTTCTACCATTTTTACATCATAATTTCTGTTCCGTTTTCATGGGTAGAGAAATGATATGTGATTAAGCATTTTATTGTGAAGTGAAAACAGATAAAATCAGAATAAATACAAATAATTTGAAGTTTGCTTGGAGAGACAAAAGCTGACATTACTTTGAACCATGGTCATACTTCAAGGAGCTGACTGCATGTACTCCATGTACGGTTTTATATTTCAAACTATGGACCTTTTCAAATAAAAGCTTCAATCGTAAAGCAATGCATGATACAAGTTTCATATACTTTCATGGGAGTGAATAGTGTGAATTTCTTTCAGCCTGCATACCATTCTTTCAGTATCTTTCGATTCTATGAAATGAAATATGTTTGCTGATAAAGAACTACAAACTAATCCATACTTTTTAACATTCTACGGATGCAGAATACTTACAGTCTCCATTAAAAACAAGGCTTCTTCTGGATACAGCCAGTTACGTCTGTTGTCCACAAAGCCCATGTGAGCCCAGAACTTGCCCTGGAAATAAATTTGGCCATATATTTATTTCTCTGAAATTTGACCCAAGCACAGACATAGCCCACATCAGAATGAAAGATACTTTTACTTTCGTTTAACAAGACTTCAAAGTCCAAAAAACTTAACAACTGGACAACATGACTGTCAGTGCTTTGGTAACTTGCTTATTGTACTAATTTCAAACTAAAGGACCTTTTCAAATAGAAAATGGCAACGTTAATTATGCTTCATATTCAAAGTTTCAAGACGGACAAAAACTACAATGCCACTTTGTGGCACAGGTCATATGAGCATCAAACTATTGTTACAATAAATATCGTTAATAACTTAATGTTACCACATGAGTTCTTCACATATGGCTACTGTTATCGCATAGTGACGAATCTGCTTGGCTCACTGAAATCCCACTTTTGACTTGGAGTGAGCTACTTAAAGGTTGGGTGTTTCTTCAAACAGTTCTAACTTCGCTATTATTATTATAAAGGCAATCTTTCCCTTTGTATTGCAACTATTTGAAAACCCTTTTGACAGATTGTGTATATCAATATCATTAACACGAAGACATCAAAAATGTTTTTTCCAAAATTTGCAAAATTTAGCCGATATGTCACTATGCGATAACTTAACAGTAGTGATATGACCTAGTATGGAAATATTACTTAAACATGTGTACTTTGTCAACTACGACAATGTCAAAATAAAAAAAATGCATAGTGGAGGTTGTGTGATATTCTACAAAAGAGAAGAACCTTATACTGCAGAATCAGGTTCAATCTGTGATGAAGAGATGCTGTCAACTTAAGTGAGCAAGTCAGATGTACAGGAGGGCACTTGGTCTACGGCTCCTTTCTCTAACAGGAAACCTCAACCAAGTGAATTCAAAGTCACAAAAAATGACAAGTCTAGTATAGGACAGAGTCTACTATGTCTTGAGTTATGGGGAGAGAGACATCAATCTTTCTAACTGACATCTCAATTCAAACAAACTGATTTGTCTAAAGATCTAGTCTTATGCATAAAATAGACCTAGTTTGAGAGGCTTATGTTAGAAGATCTATGGCTAGGCCCAACTCCCCAAAAATAATGAAAAACAAAAGCGTCCTTTTAAAGTAAAGTTATTGCACTGAACAATCAGACAATGACGAGTATCAGTGTAATAAAATTAGATGAGAGAGAATCTTTAGTATCCTTACTGGCTTATCCACATTGATAAGATTTTTCACTGGGTCCCACACACCTTCTACCAGACTTTTCCTGAGAAAAGAAGACATTTTTTATTACAGAGTTAGTACACTCAATATAGATTTGAATGTAGTGCAGATAACAAAAACAAAAGTAACATAAATATTATGCAGTCCTTGCTTTTTATATCATTCACTGTCCATTAGAACTTTTTACAAAGAAGCACTGCAGAATATGTTTAGAACGAGTTGTTTTTAGCATTGATGTCAAATATATCAAATCCCTGAGGTTGGAAAGGTTAAGTTATCTGGCCCAAACATTCCATTGTAAAAAAAAAGGTTTGCTTGTTCTGTGTATTTATTTTTTATCTCTTTCTATTGATACTAACTTTCCATTTAAACAAAATGTAAGCAAATTAACACTTGCAATTTCTCGACCCTTGGTTCTCCTATAACAGTAATTTTCTCTTGAATGGATGCCTCGATTGTCTTCGCTTGCATCCAGGAACCATCGGGTGAGAAATCCTTTGTTCCACCTTTGGAGGATAAAGAACTTTCACCTTTCAATCGATATTTGAATAGATCTGCAGCCCTGAAATACAAGCAAACAACAAATTTGATTTTTTTTAAAA
Organism: Bullina lineata; assembly: GCA_039654405.1. NCBI lineage: Eukaryota > Metazoa > Mollusca > Gastropoda > Bullinidae > Bullina > Bullina lineata. Next base: position 5,810 of record JBDFRD010285910.1, read on the forward strand.
AAACAACAAAAAAAGTCCAGAGTTATTTTTCATGAAGGTGACCTAGGTATGAACTCTCTACAACACACATGACATAGGGGGCAGTAGATCTAAAATTGATATTATCTGTAACTGTAACCCACTCTTGCATGTCTATGAATAAAGTGCATGCTGGTAGACCAACACAATATTTTCCTGGTACAAAGTGGGTAAGGCAAGGACACTGTATGAGGTAATCCTGACCACTAAGTTAGTAAGTCACTATGAATATCTTTCTCAGACAGCATCAAGATCTAACAGTTCCAAAACGTTTTTTCTCCACATTAATTGTAATCTTCAGCTGCGCTTACAAAAGGGAAGAAAATGGCTGACAAAATGAGAAAACAGCAGATCCAGACTCTAATCATTTTCAGGACAAGTGAACAGATTTAGATCAATGTGAGTGGATTATTAGTTAGATCTAGACGGTGTCTTTCAAATGCCTCATTTCCTGTTACTAATGACAGATGCATTAAACTGCTTCTTGTTAGTACTAGATCTAGATCTAGATCTAGTTTGTGACAGTTTTAGTTTGGCCCAAAACTCGATACATGCGTCAAAATGCGCAGGGTCAACGTATCTATCTCACTCACGTTTATCAGTATGTTTTTAAAATCAATTATAATGTGACGACGAATTTGAGACTTGGATTGATTGACAAAAATAATATAGAAGTGTAGTCCAAACGATACTACTACATAGACTCTAGATGATGATCTTCAATTTATGCAATGAATATCGTGTTTCCTTGACTTAGGAATTAACATTTGCAGTGAAATTTGTATTAAAATCATTAGATCTTAGAATCTTCTTCATAGCTCGAAGTTGATTTCAGGTTGTGAAGTAAAGGTAGAATCTCTAGATAGATCTAGATCTAGATCTAGAAAAGAAAGGGTAGGCCAAGAGATTGAGATAAATGATGAAGAGGAAAGCTGAAAGGGAAGGTGATAGTGATACCCTTGCAACACTCATATCTAATTTAATCTAGACCTAAATCTAGAATCTAGATCTAGATTAGATATACTGAACTGTGCAGTTAGAGTAGGCCTGTGAAATCTACAGTATTCAGTATTGTAGATCTAATCTCCAACTCTAAACTGATCTAATCAAACTTTCTGAACCTGCAATTACAAATGTATGCAAGATTACAACCTTAAAACTCCTTCTTTTGTTATATCATAGAATGCCATGATGCATGTGTGCTAGCAGAGATGCTAAAGAAGAATGTGCCTGTGAAGGATTGCTCCTGACTGAGACTCTTTGTAAACATTCACGGCTTCATGGGCGCCGCCATTTGTATCCTGGTTATTTGAGTGACTGTTTATTTCAGCGAATAAATTGTGGTGCCACAAGGGTAAGTCAAATAGCTGTTCTGCTATTTATTTTATTCATTCTCTAACTAGCGCATTCTGTGGTGGATCTGTTTTATTCACAAGAAGAAAGAAATTGAGCAAAGAATCAATTGTTAACATCATTTCTCTTGTGTATTATTTTACCAGAAGTAAACTATAACCAAGCCAAAGAAACGTCCGTCAGTAGCCTTTACACACTTTACTGTATTCCCACCACAGTTGTTATAATTTGTGATCCCCACAACTAATTCAAATTGCTGGATTAATTAGATCTAAACCCTTTTATTTTATTTTATTCTTCAGAATTTGGTCTTAGAGTAAAGAGTATTTTATCTAAAGCAAGCACGTAAGTTTTAAGATATGAGGCACCCATGACATACTATTAATTTATTTTGTTCTGGTTGTTTTCCCGAATACTGTTACATGTACTTTATTTTTTCTCCTTTTTACAAGAAGGCGAACAGCGAGTACAGTGGCCTTTCATTAAAAACTGCACTGGGAACATGCATTATACTAGGAGAAAATAGGAGAAAATAATAGCATAGTTCACTACGAAGAGATTTGTGACGGTAGGGGAGGGAAAAAAAAAGGGGGGGGGGGATGTCGCGGGCGTTGGCGCTTTGCTAGCCATTGTTGGATTTCCCATTGATTTGGGTGGAGACCCTTGAATGAGAGAGGCGTTGCCTTCGTGACCGATGACGTGACATTTTAAACGAGATCCGGATCCGGTTTTTGTAAAGACACACACGCATACACACATGGAACACGCACGCAGTCTCTCTGTATCCCTGACAATGCATCCCTCTTTATGTATCTACCCCACCCCCTTTTTTTCTTCTCCTGTCTCTTTCACACACATACACACGAAAGATCTTGCTCCACTAACATGTTCCACTGTTGCCTTTAATCCTTTGGCTACCAGCTATCTGTAGCTGAATTTTTGTAATGAAACAGTGAGAAGAACTTCATTTAAAGAAAAGCCTATTTCAAAGTCCGCTTTGTTCATAATAGTGTGGAACAGAAGTGGGGTTAGGCTAATTAATATCAAAGACTGAAATTAGAATCCAGCGACTTGACGCTACTAATGTTAGCAGTTAGAAAACATTGCTTCCCTTCGACTGGTGAATTTGGCACTGAAAGGGTTAAAGTAAAGTCACCCAACTCAAAACACGTGCCGACGACACTTACAACTCCAAACTACTTCTTCCGCAAGTTAAGTACCGCACGTTCTCTCTTTCCCACTCCCACACTATCTCCTGTCTCTCCGTCCTTCAAACAACGTTACACTTTCTCCTTCCACTTCATAATAAAGCCTTGATCACTCTCTCGCCTCTCCCTCCCTCCCCTCCTCACTGGAACCAACCCATCTCTCTCTGTTCCCACGCGCACAGTCTTATCCTTCCAAAGCTAATCATTAGTCCTTTCTCTTCATCCTCTGATACCGCTCTTCTCTTTCTTCTCTTTCTCTCCCCTTCCTCCATTTTCCTCCGACCCCAAATCTAGATCTACTCTTCTCGCTCACTCATCAATGATTTGTTTATAAGAGAACCCCATCCCACTCTTATTGATCAAACCACGAAATGTAAGACTACCGCCGGTTCTTCAAGAAGCGACAGGACGATCAGTCTGGGTTAAGGTGGGATGACGGACTTTTCCAAACAACAAAAAACACACATAAAAAACAAACAAACGAAAACAAAAACAAAAACCTACAACCCATCCAAAAAATATAAAAAAAAACAAAACAAAAACAACAACAACAACAACAAAGAGACCCCCCCCCCCCCTTTTGGGTCCCACAATATGAAATTGGGCTTCATTCCTATAGACTGAATGCAGCTCAGTTCGGAAGACAGAAGACTTAATCCCCGCGTTGATCGACTAGGCGATGGTAAGTGTCAGGCCTCGTGCAGACATCGACGGTCATGGTCTTCCAGTCCACTCTATTATCAGTCAGCCTGATGAACTTGTTGTTTGACATAAGTTTATTTGTTGAGAAAGTATTCAGACTGTCAATGTATTATATTCGTTGCTTTTTGTTCCTTCAATTTTCCCACAGTTTGTGTATGCGTTTTTCTAGTCCCTCTTTTCTGCTGACATGGCCAAAACATTTCAGTTTTCTTTTTCTTATTGTTTTCATCAATGACCGATGTACACCTGCAAGTAGTAAAACTTCTTCTTTGGTCTTTTTTCTGTCCAGGATATTCTCATTAATCTTCTTACGAACCGCATTTCCGATAGACTAGGCGATGATAAGTAAAGGTCATGGCTTGGAAGAAAATCCGTTCTCTTGGGCGTCCTCAAAGTCTTGATCTCGCCCGGGAAAAGAGAAAGGTCTTTGTCTGAGAACTAAGGCCGTCGACGCGGACAGTGGGAATTCGAACGGGGAGGGAGAGACCCATGCATCAAATTATGCACATTCAGAGGGCTGCTGAGAAGCAATTTCTACATTCATTTTCCGAAATTTTCTCTTCACTCAATTCCCAATTCACAAAGCGTTTTTCATTCCTCGTTTAAAGAAATTACAATCATCATCCTGGCATTCACAAAATTATAGGCTACCTCCTTCTCAGCTTTTCTTCCCCTCCCCTTCTGTAAAAACGCTGTTCAGTTGTGGGCCTCACTACAGAAAAATAATAACGCCTCTAGATCTAATTATTAATAAAACATTTTGAGTCGCGCAAAGTCTCGGCGTTCACACACGTTGTCTTGTTAAGAATCAACGGGCAGGGCTTGACGCATCGAATTGTGGTTTTTCTTTTTGTTTTAGCAAATTCAGAGACGCTGTTATGAATCAATTCAAGCATTATGTTTGCTTTATGAACTGATTAAAAAAACGCTTATTCAATTAAAGACATTATTTTGGAATCATGACCTCTCCTGTTTTTTTCCTCTTACGCCCCCTCCCCCTTTTAATTCTATTTCTCGCTCCCGTCTCCACTCATCAACGGAAGAAAAGCTCCATTCAATTCAATTCAATGTTGCAAAGAACAAAGACGCGTCTGAAAATGGACCACGTCTTTAAATGCAGAAAGTCATGAAGTTCAGATCCCCTGGGATTTTCAATCGGAGAAAGTGGTGGGAGATGGGAGATTTGGGGGTGGGTGGGAGTGGCGGGTGGGGGTGGGTGAGTGGGGGTGGGTGAGTGGGAGGGGTCATGACCTTGGATTTAGAAGCAGGAACGTGAGCCTGTAATTACTTTTCTTAGCAAATTCACAAGGGCTGCTATGAGATGATTTAAATACCCCATTTGGTTTATTAAATTTTGCTGGTAATTCTCCTTTATTCAATTAAGGACATGGTCATTTGGGACCACGATTCGTTATCACACACAATGCTGCATATTTTATGGTTCAATTGAATAAGATAAGAAATATTAACTTGACGCTGGCTGATTGAGCCCCAAGGGAATTTTGATTTGCTGCTAGCTACTTTCTTCTCTCGCTCCCACCCCCGTCTATCCCTCTTTCCTTCTCTCTTACCAGTTCTCTATCTATCTATCTATCTATCTATCTATCTATCTATCTATCTATCTATCTATCTATCTATCTATCTATCTAT
>JBDFRD010286018.1:0-10739 GCA_039654405.1 Bullina lineata
GTTTTGGTACCTGTTCTCTTCAATTTTAGCTTGATGTGCGCTGTCACTAGGTGGTGGTCACTCCCAACATCTGCTCCCCTCCTTACTTTTAAGTCAAGCAGGGATCGTCTTCATGTACCATTAATCATCAGAGGTCAATTTGGTTCTGGGCTCTCCCAGTTGGTGAGTTCCATGTCAATATGTGGATGTCTTGAGGTGGAAACAGCGTTCCTCCTGTCACTAGAGAAGCCGTTGTTAAAATATGAAAGCCCAGAAAACATTCTGTCAACTTAATTCATTATGTGACAACAAACACCCCACACCTATAAACAACAACAAAATCCCCATACAAAACAAACAAAACAGAGGCAACAGCAACAGTAGTAACAACATTTAACTCAAGCAGTCCACACTGACGTTGCGAAGAGCAAACATCTGATCAGCGCAGCTACGTCCCTTCCTAAATCCTGCTTGCTCCTTCCTAAGTGCATCGTCTACAGCTTCCGACATTCTTCTTCTCATGACCTTAGCAAGGATCTTGCTTGGCACAGAAAGTAATGTGTTAATCAGGCGGGGGAGTTAGTTCAGCCATTGGTGAGTCCATTATTTTATCTAAGCCACTGGAGACTGTACTGACGTAGGCGATGTCTGACAAACTAAAGAGACATGCTTCATTTTGAGTTTGAGTGAGTTCTGCTTCTACCATCCCACAGCCTCGATGATGGCTTATTCAGCATGTGGCCTATCAAACTAGCTCTTAAAGGTGAATCCTATTTTTATAGTATGAAACTGAATTTGACTGCATCACCTGATCTTTCAGGCGTACGTGAATTCCACTGTGAGTACATGAAAACAAACAACAAGGAACACATACATGACTTTGAAATGGGAACGTTTAATTGAAAGTTGTGTTATCCCAGTTCATGATGAATGCCAGATAGATCACTTGATCAAATGATATTATTTACCTACTCACGTTCACGAAAGAAGAAAAATCTAACACCTAACCATTATATTATGCACACTTCTCTCCTACTAAGAACAAAAAAAACAAAAACAGAAACAAAAAACACCTACATGTTTTGGATTTAAGGAAAAAAATGAACAATTGTATAAATCATCCAAAGTAAGCACCCATTTGGTGGATTTCATGAGAATACAGTGTACAGGGAGTTCCATTCACGCAGTCACAGTCCTACTGAGACGTCACAGTAGTTCTACTCAATCACAATACCAAACCAAGCTGACAGAATCATGAATGAAGGAAATGTATCTGTAGGGAGTAATAATTCTCGAACCAAGTGTCAAGCGAACTCCTCTAAGTATTGCACAATTGTTGAGTTGGGCAAATCAGTTTTAACCAAATATGTGATATGGAAGGTCTCAACCTGGAGCCAAGAGCCACTAATTCATGTTGTCTTGTTTTCCAGTCTTTCCTTAGGGCTTCTTTGACTTCAATCAAAATAGGTTTCATCAGTTTGGAGAATTTAGTCAGCGTATATATATATAGCGCAAACTGAAATTACAAAATAAATTTATGAAAAAAAATACATATAAATAAAGGAACACTTGTATATTATACAATTTCCAATTCATATTTTTGGAACATCATAATTAAAAAACAAAGCAATCAGGCCACACGGATTACATTTTCAGATACTCAAAACAATACACGTATAATAATATCAAACGTGGAAAGACCAAATCTTTACATAATAAGCAGAAATAAACTTTTCAAGAACAAAAAGGCAGGCTTTGGAAGAAAGTGGATTTAAAAGTTTGTCTATTTTGTAAAAAATACACACAAAAATAGAAACTAAAATTGAAAAGTGAAACCTTTTTTAGGAAGAATCAAATCAGAAACTCCTCTGCTCATAGAATGTTTAAATACATGCAATACATGCATGTGTCTGCATCAGTTTGGGTCTCGTGGAATAAAAAAAAAATCATTGCTTTTTCTTCCATGCATCATCTACCTTTCATAACTGTAAATTATGTTTGGCTATGGCTTTTCTGTGCAATAGAATAATTTTGAGGAGCTCTAACATGGAAATAAGTGTAAAAGTTGACATATATATGTCAGACAAGTGTGAACACTTACCAGATGACTAGCACTAGCACCTCAAGTTTCAAATAAGCAGGGACTTATCAAAAACAAACAAAAACATATTATTATTTATTCATAGCATTCAAGAAATATTTTGGGATCATAATTGCCCCCTTTCTCAAAATCTTCACTATCTCGAACAATGTGGCAGATAGGTTGGGAATTTGGTATTTGCGTAAAGATGAATAGAAGATAGAAAGTAAAGGGAAAATTATGCAAAGAAGACTTCTGAAGCATGCTTGAATGCTACAGCAGTCACACATATTTAAAAATTAAATCAGATTAAGAAAAATGTTCCACATCTCACAATTTTAAATGCACAAAAATGTAATATTAATATGTTTAAAAAACAACAAAATTTTGGCCACAAAATGACTTTAGCTTAATCAAACAAGCATATTGTCAACTTCATATTGTAATTAAGTATCCTATGTTCCGATGCAGAGTTTACATAAAATTTCAATTTCACATTGTACAATTCTGTTTTTTGTTTGTTTGTTATTTTTTGCTTTAAAATTTGATTGCTTTTAAGCAACACAATATAGACTAAGCATGTAAAATTACTCAGATTCAAACTTGACTATAATTTTCAATAAATCGCTTACATTCTGTTTTTGTGGTAAAGAAATTTTTGCCAACTTTAAAATTCCACATACTTCACCGAGATTCCCAGAAAATGGAAGAGATAGATCTTGTGCATATTTTACACACAAACAGTAATATTGAAATTCGTGGAAGATGAAACTGTTTTTAAAATCTTTAACTTTTATAAAAAGCAGTACAGAAATGGAAGGCAGTTTACACCATTTCCTAAAGTTTGACTTTCACCACGAAGAACATAATACTTCATGCTTTTGATTGTTAAAACAAGATTTTATTAAAAAAAAACCTGCCTTTTAAAATTTAAAATGATTTTCAATATGTAATGTATGATCATTTTAGCAAGCCTGAAGCACGACAGCATACAGAATTGTCAGGAATGGCACTTCCACAAAGCACATAAAGTGATTAGCTGGGGATGCCACTCTAAAAGCTTAGTAATAAAGTCTGCACTAGCATCATACTGCAGTCATCCATAAAGCTAAGTGTAAATCAGTGTAGTTTTGTGTCACTGCCTTATCAAAACTTATTGAGTGGTTTAATTAAAATGAAGAGGTCAGGGTGTTGAGTAACATACATGTACAGTGAATGAAACGACTGGCCTTGAGTATGCAATATTTTGGTACTGGCTATGAAGATTATAACAGGATTTTCAAAAATTCCCAATTAAACAAGACTTAAGGGCTTCTGATGAAAGAAAAGTGATGAAATAACAACTGACATGAGAGGCAAATAAATGAAAATGAAAAGCCATGAGATAAAAGTACTGATAAGACTGATAATATATGGCAGTGTATGACACATTGTGGGCACTGTCTGGCACGCTGACTTTGAGTATAACAGCCGAATAAACATGAGTATGGTCATGTTGAGGACACAGTACTAGTTGTTTAAGTTAGTTCAACCAGCGACAAAAGGGATAGTGCCTAAATTACTTTGTTACATTATAATTCATTTTTTTAAAGGCAATGAATTTCATGATGACCACGTAAAGCCACCAACACTTGCGTATTTTCATAACTAGATTAACTGAATATGTACCTTGTAGCCCCGACGTAAGATAAGTGGAGTAAGCTGTCAGTTTTCTATCAAGTGTTTGGATTATGCAATGTCCTCAGAACACCAGAGTCCATATAATTTTCACAAACGTGATTAGAGAATGGCAAGTCTCAATCTGCTCTGTCCACTCCATTTAGTGCATGAATAACAAGCAAATTAATAGAAAAAACTCACAAGAGCTTTTCACCTGAAAAATCTGTCCCTCAACACAAGATAAGACTTAGATTCCAGTTGGGTTCTAACTGCATGTTGAACAGGCAACACATTTTGCAGAAGAATTTATGAACAGTCTTTTACAATAAAAGTTATGAAAAACAAACATTTCGCACACTGCTTTTGTAAAATTTTCCATGATGGAAAAAAAAAATGTGTATTATCGCACATCTGTGAAACTTCTTTTAACACTAACCTATTCATGGGTACCATAATATTTCAGGATATTGTGAAAATTATTTATAGAGAAAATATAAACAACACACAATTTTAAAACCACACTGAGATGATTGCATAATGCAAGCTATTCAGGGAATTCAATACTCTAGGCTTTTGAAAGACATGAGAAATTAATGTAAAAATAAAATGTAAAAATAAAGTAACTTTGAAAAGCAAAACAAAAGCCAGCACACTGAGAACACAATATAGGGAACAGCATCAAACCAAACTGTGCACAATTATCTGAACTTAGCAGTTTCAAGAACAGCTGCCACAAGGCCAACAAAATAAAGGCTTAAAAGCAGAGACAGAAAATGAACATAATAACAGCAAGCTCAGCAAACATAAACTCACTCTTTTCTTTAAAATATATATTATTCTAAAGATTTCACTTTTTTCTCAAAATAAAAATATGGGCAACCCCTTCCCCTAAAAAAAAACACCCTATAACTGAGAGAGAAGTTTTCCTCATATGGGAAGTAACTCCATCTTTCTCAGAAAATGGAGTATAATTTTAAAAGCAATTCATTCTTAGCATAACACGTAAAAAGTATACACTTAATACACTTGCTCTGACCACTTGTTACAGTTATGATGGAACAGAGAAATATCCAGCTATGTTACATACATTTGTACTAATACACACTGAGTTGCAAAATTGTTGACCACGTCTCTCTCAACATTCATAAAAATCATTTGAAAAAGTTTCTTTTGCATCATTGCAAAAAAGGAACAAAACAAACAAAAAAACTACAGCACAACAAAGTTTCAGTTGTGGATTGTACCTTCTAATATTTTCTCAAAATTAACATTTCACAATTGACTTATTTTCATTGAAAAAAATATTCCCAAAAGGGATTAATTTCATTGACATTCACAAAAAAATGGGTTGGAAAATCAAAATAGGATATCCACATACAAAAAGAACTGTCCTTGGGGTGATCAACGACGTCATTATCAATTAATTGTGTGCTTTTTTTCTCTATTGTATAATCTTCTTTCCTCAGCATACAACAGGTATTGACATCCTGAGATCAGAAAGCCAGTCTCGTTATTTCTATGGTAGGTACCACAAAACTTAGTCACATCATAGGTTGCTCCTAAGCAACTTTCTTAGAAACTGTTGGCACTTTAAAAAAAAGTAATGTCCATCAACACATTGATCCGTACCAACAGGTCAAATTTTGATGTGTAAATGTATTTCATAATCTCTGTAAAGTACTCAATTCACACAAACAAATGAAGTAAAGTTCCTTTCTGGAACAGTTGGCACATCAGAATCAAATCTTAAAAACTGTACTATGTACAAGCACAAAGCTACAAGTCTATTAATAACACATACAAAATTGTAAGCAGTTGAAGAAGGGTTGTCAACAGTGACAAAGAAGAATGTTCCTTTAATTCATTAACCAAATTTCTGTAGTTACTGGTGGGCGTAAATTAGAGCCTGGTGAGTTTTAAGACATGAACTTAAATAAACTCAAAATACAAGTGTGTACCACAAGAGTAATTAATTCTTAATCTTTAAATTGAACGTCTGACATTTGATGCGAACACTGATCATGTAGAGGCTTACCAGGCAACAAAGTTTTTTACAATCTCTAATACACTGTGATCATTTCTAATTTGTATACATACAAATGGGGAACAAGCAAAAAAACACCCTCCCAAAATTAAGTTGTGTTTCCAGAAGTCCAACAAAAATAATATGTATTTCAACAACATATGCACGTACGTGATTCACAGCTGCTTGAACAGCAAAAACGCATGGTAAATTGTACTTGGACACATAACTCTTGTGTTTGACTAGTCTTCTATTTTTCAAAATAAAAATCTTAAAAAAACAAACAAACAAACAACAGTTTCCATACCTTAACAGTTAACAGAAGTTGTATTGCCTTTTTGTTCGCCCATCTCCCTACACAGTTTCTAGCACTTCTTACTGACCTCATTTGGAATAAGCAAAAAAAGAGACTGAGATTCTTTCATTATTGCTTCTATCACGATAGATACATGTGACATGTATCGTCTGACAGTCTCGAAGTTTGTTTACTGACAGTCTTGAGTAACAACTACAAAACTGTGAAAAAGTTTAACAACCCTTGTCAAGTAGTAATAACAGTAATCATTAGTTACTAACACTCTTCTGAATTTTTAATGCACCAGCATTACACCTTGAACAAGGCTAGACCTACAGTGGCCCCTCAAAAAAAAATAATAATAAAAAATTCCAGTCTTCCAACACATAAGAGACAACAACTGTGAATGCTGCAAAAGAGGGGCTTCCTTTCAGTTTTCTCAGATTCTCTAGTATTCAGTCACAGTTCAGCTGACATCAGTCACGGTATGAGAACTATTTGAAATTTTTATGCAAATCAAGGAATATGAATGAATCCCTCACAGATTGATTAAAATTATGCAACGAGAAAAATATTGTTGAAACTTGATATAGACAGTGATGAAGCTATTTGATGAAGTGAATCTTAACTAAAGTATTTCACTTTGCTCCAGGAACGCTTACGTCTACAAAAGCCTTCTATAAACAAACAGCTACTTAAAGAAATAAACAGCATTTAAATCCTCTCAAAAATAGGAAGAAGGCACAGTTAATTAAACAATATTAAAATTCTAAACAGACGACTATCCTAATCTATGGTGCGCATATGTGACGTTCTCCATACAAAGATCTAACTGGCATTCACCTTGTTTTACCCTCAGACCCTATCTCTGTGGTAACTAAACCTGTTTGCTGCTCAGGTCATCCGACTGCCACATTTGTTGCTGAATGCTTAGCAGCAGAGCTCATGTGGACCAGCTTCAAATGGTTGGGATCAGTGATAAAAAAAACAAAACCTTCAAGAATATCCAATTACAAAAAATAAAAGCACCATCAAATTATATTATGCACACGACTGTGAGTTACAGTCATTAAGTCTGATTTATGCTGGGACACCTGCATATAAAGAATTAGAACGAATATAAATACATTGGGTTGAAATAGTTAGCAATTTGCTACATGTCATGCTTTGGCACATCATGATCATTTTAAAAGAAGATGGGGGAACACAGAAACAAGAAAAGACGGACATAAAGAAAGAGGAATTCCATCTCCTGCAACTCCATGTCATGAAAACACTTCAGTCCAGACTGCAGTGTACAGGCCTACACCGCGTCTCATCCCCAGTAAGTTCCTTTTGGCACATAATTTCTTAATGCTGCTGGCGTTACTGCATCTGACCAAAACCATGCATGCTCTGTGATGTTTTTGGTTCTGTAAGGTCTGCTATGAAAAAAAGAAAAAAAAAGTAAAAAAGCAATGAGATTATTGAAAAAGAGCAGAGTTTGAGGATAATGCTGATGATGATGTTATTGATGAGGACTTAATAAATCTAGTGATATCATTAATGATGGAGGTGAATGAGAAATAAGATAGGCAGACTAGATTAGGCAGTAACTCTGAAAAGAAGATACATTAATAACCAGTTAGATTTGATCCTATTCACTATAAACTTCTCATTTGCTTTTCAAATTTAGTACTTCCAGAAACAAATCCTTCTGCTTGGTCACAGACAGAAGAATGTTTTTGGCTACAGAAGCTACATACTACAGAGGTTACTTTGAAAATTTCCATCATGAGCAGTAGAAGTAATGTGCATTTTTTAGCAAAGTAAAACATGATTTGGGAATCATTCACACCATTTTGAGGGGCATGGAATGTACTGAAATTTACATCACCTACTAATAAAGAAAAAAAACCACCCCCATACATGGCTCTTCCACTAATAAGGTCAAGAGTCTTTAGTTCAAAAATGCATTTTTTTTGTGAATTTTACGAAAAAAATTAAGAGATAGATTTGCTTCATCGTATTAAATAATATAATATCAGTGCTAGGCAGGTGACCTATTCCAAACAGGAAAGAGTTAAAAAAAAAAAAAATGCTCATAAGTGAAAAAAACAACTGAAAGTTAAATGAAAACTATTCATTCATGAAATACTGTCAAGGACTTGCCAGTCACTGCCCAATTCCCCTAGTGAAAGCTAGTCCAACCAAGGTTTGTTCCTATTGAACAAAGAGCATCTCAGTTTCCGACTGTGATGTCCCTTGTCCCTAACTGATTCCTCTAACCTTGCTTAAAGTACGGTAGCAGTAAGGGGCTAAGGAAGACTTTGCATCTGAGCATAGAAGATCATTTTGAACAAGCTGACTGAAAAATGCCTAACTTGTTTTAATGACTCATGTCCATTTCTGGTAGGGATTCTAAGATATTTGCTAAAAGTAATGTGGCAAAAGGCACTGAACAGCATAAAACATTGGACACACCCAGAGACAAGACTGGAAGGAAACTATGAACAAATTAACAGATGTGACGACGACTTTCAGGCTTGGATTGACACAAATGATTTAGAAGTGTAGTCATAGCCAAACGATACTACTATTACTACTGTCTTACTTACTTACTTACTTTATCTGTCCCCAACTCTACCTTTCGGTGTATGGGACTACTGTCTTCATCGGTTGAAATAACAGGCAAATGCTACTCAAACCACATCACAGTCATATTACCATTCAATAACATAACTCTGATTAGGACAATTAAAAAAAAAAAAGATCTATCAACATAAGGCGTGTTGCTAAAAAATATTTAAATAACAAAAGAGACAATTATCTAAGCATGAGAGTAAAAACCTTTGTAGATCTGTGAGTGTGTGAGTATGAAAAGACCATTGTTTCAGCAGGATCACCAAACCTGGTATTCACTCTACACCACACAAATGCAATGTGTAATACTACTAGATTGCATTCTGAACACAAGTATGGCAGAAGCTAAAAAAGTAAAGACTTTGACCTTAGGTAAGGGTTAAGGACAGACAAATTTTACTTGTCTTGTACAAAAAGTAAAAAATGCAACTCTTTTTATGACAATATATGAATAACTTTGGTCACAACCTAAGAAAACAGCTCAAGTCTGAAACTATCTTAACGCAAACATATTATTCCGCCACAAGCTTTAACGTTCCGCAGGCCTAAAATGCAAACACGACTACACAGATTCTAACAATTTTATTTGATAGAGCAGCCTGTATAGAACTGATGACAAGGGGGAAGTGACATCACAAGTTTACATAGCAAACCCAATCAACGCGAAAGATGACACAAGACTTGAAGCCATTAGAGAAAAATCGCACCCACTATACATGTACTTCGTAATGATGCATGTACAAAGAAATTCTAAAAATTAGCAAAACAACTGCATAAACCTTGTTACCTGGCAACAGAATGATTAATTCCACTACATCAGAGATTGTTGGATAAATAAAGCATTTAAAAAATGGCTACCAATTCTTAGATGAGTTCTTAATAAAATACAAAGTTTCTAATGTGGTCAGTTCTGCGCTTCACAGCCCGCTGGCAAAATATATAATGTGTTTATGTCAGTTTTGAACCCATTTCATGTTCAGTTATTGACTTTATAGCCATATAATCTTAGAACCACATTCGACATAATAGTGCTTTACTCGACAGTTTCGAAGTCTTTTTCTGCCATCACTATAACAATACATGTTATTTTTCATTGTGCTCATTGCAATGAATTGACCTGCATGTATTCTGTTTAATATTATTCCTTCAATTTCTCATTTAATTGCACGCCAACAGTAGGACAAAACTGCACTCATGACATCTTCATTAGAAATAACATTACTTAGATTCAGCTGTTCACTGATATTAAAAATGGTCTTAAAATACTTTTGTGAGGTATTCGTAGGCTCTTGTTTATTTTTAACCTGTCATGATGTCTATGAGGAAATAAAATAACATTTTAGGCAAGGATAGGCATCCTAAATTTTAATTAAAAAGTCACAAGCGGCGCCTCAGGGCAATGTGCAGAAAGCCTAGACGAAGGCCTAGCTTTTGGGAGAACAAGAGCCACTGGCCTGCACAATGAGAATTAGATCAATGGAGAGCAAACCCCTCACGTGCGAGGCATCCTCGATTCGAGTTTTTGAAAGTTAATTTCTATGAAGTAAAATAGGGGGGCTTTTCTTTCACATTTGTTAACTTATATGTTGGTTGTGTTAGTTCTCTGACAGAACCAACATTTCTATAATGTTTTCAGGCTTTTAATTTTTTTTTACTTCAAACTTTACGCCACCCTTTTAATAGCATTTATTTCCATGTAAAACTGGCCTTTTCAGTACATGTATTTCCTCAACATTTGTGCATTATGCATACAAACTTGGCGTTAAACCTGATCTAAGTGAGTAATGGCTTTCTTTATGCAGTTCATCATGCATACAAGGCCAGGCAACATAACAATCAAGTCAAGGACCAAGTAGGTTTGAGGTTGCTTGGAATATGACCAAAAGTTGTACAGTAGTCGCCGCCTAAGTGCACGGTGCTCGGGAGACAGCTTGAGCGTGCTCTTTCGCGATCCAAAGCAATTAGAGGGATATTTCTGTTGATTTACCTCCCTTGGACAGTCCCCCCCCCCCCCAGGCCTACTACTTACACGTGCGGACGCTAAGCCACGATCTTGATCATGATCGCGTTCGAGGGAGCGT
>JBDFRD010286129.1:0-10737 GCA_039654405.1 Bullina lineata
ACAACAACAACAACAACAACAACAATAACAACAACAACAACAACAACAACAACAACAACAACAACAACGACGACGACAACGACGACGACAACAACAACGACAAAAGGAGCAAGAAGCAAAACGTAGAAAACATTATAATAACATCAGAACATTAAAAACCAAATATGAAGCATTGATTATATAGTAAACATTTTGGATGACATACACTATACAGGACATCTCATGAAAACGCAATACTAAATCATATTGTCATAATGACGCACGAGAAAAAAAATCGCTCGTTCCACGTTCATTAGGACCTGCCTTGCATGATCTTGAAGAACGTGCGCATCAGGAATCAGTGTCAAGTTTAAGACATCATAAACTCTTGATTTCGAAAGAGCAACATACAGAAACTAACATCGGTGCTGTTTTTTTAAACAATGTTTTACATGTATGACACATGGGGCTAGGCCAGATAAGGAAATCAGTGACTCTTCATTGTTAGAGAAGTCATTATGAGGAGGAACTGCAGATTTTAAAAGCCAACAACCCCATCGAACTAACACAGGGATAATAATAAAGACAACCAACCAACCAACCAACCAACCAACCAACCAACCAACCAACCAACCAACCAACCAACCAACCAATCAGCCAACGAAGCAGCCAACCAACCAACCAACCAACCAACCAACCAACCACCAAGAACAGCAACACTAACAACAAGGGTGCGAACTACACAATCTTAGATCTGTGTTTTTAGTATCCACCATGGCTGCAATTTTATTAGGCTACATTTCCCAGTGGGGTTGTTTTCCAAAACCGTTATGACGTTATAACTTTCATGTAGGGTTTTCTTTATTTTTGCGTCGTCTTCTACACATACGTACACCACCCTAGATCTAAAAACAATCCAGTTTATTAAAGTAAACCTAGTTACTCCTTTCAATTAACTTCGTTTGATTATTCCAATTTCCACAAAGCCGTCGGTGGTGCAAGGATTATTGTACGCGAAGTTTGATAGTCCATTCGTGTCAAAACCTAGATTCATCAACCAGTTCTGAAAGACACAATGTAGTTGAACCTCGATAGAAGGAGATAAAACACAGCGTGCCTATAGATTCATTTAATTCTTAAAATTCAGAGTTCTGCTTTTTAATGATATTCGGTCATGAATGAATGCAAACGATTGCCATGTTGTTTTCCAAAGTCAGTTTTACCTTCGTATCTATGCACCCGAATCTGACGAGTCCAAAAGCCTGTACGCACTTAAGAGTAACGACTTCGTAGAAAAGCTAGTGATGATTAGGAGCGCGAATGCGACGCCATAGAGATAGTAAATAGCACTATCATTTAGATCTAAAGCTTTGAAAAGCGATTCACTAACGATATCGTAACGTACGTTGAATACAGCAGCAGGTGGTGAAATGACTAAATCAAACACACTTTTCATGCAAACAACAAACAACATGAAGGGATGGAAACGTGTTTTGAAATGAACGGAACAAGAAGCCAAGTAGTAAATTAAACCCAGAACATGGAAGACCGAAAACAATGTTGTAGTCAATAATTGCGTACATGGAACCTATGCATCAAAACAGTTCAGAAGTAGGCCTATAAATGACATAGCCCTTTTGTATGGGGGCGTGTAATTTGAACAGTGTGTTTCCTTTTGTGAGTTTATCGTCTCCAGCTTTCCATAATTTACCAAAAACAAAGTTGATCTACATTCTTTTTTAAAAATTGCATGCTTTACAAGACACAGTTTTTGACACTCTCAATACTGAATGTTCATGAGAAACACTTTTCAGAAAATAAAGGTCTTCAATATTCACGAAGTTTTACAAGATCTAAAAGTCTCACCTTCTTTAGAAGCCCAAGGCACGTCAGACCAAACGTTATTATTTAATTCGTTTACTTTAACAGCCAGTTTTATTATTTGTCTCAACATCTTTACAAGAGTGAAGGTTTCACATACTGCTTGATTTATAAGTGCCACATTTTTCACATTATCTGGAATCAAATTTTAGTACAAACCAATTAATCTGTTATTAATCTTTAGCTCATGCTCAAGAAGAAGGAATTGAAAAAAAAATTCCTGACCTAATGTTCACCATAACGCTTGTACTTCTTCTCGTCTCTTGTAAAGCGCAAATTTGTTCCCAAGATTCCGATTCCTAAGATTAAATACAATTCCATGCTCATCCTTACAGATAAGTAAATAATAATGGAACAACGTAAACCACTCAAGTCGAGAATGATGGCACTTAAAGGGAACCTCCATCTCTCACATAAGTTTAACATTTAGAAATATATCCTTAAAATTCATCTATATTTTAATAAGCCTTTTTCTTTCATCTTCATTTTGTCCCTGCTTTTGTCCTATTTATTGCATCAGAAGAACAAACAAAGAATAGACACATTTTACTATATCCATGGTCTTGCTCATACATGTACATTGTATTAAAGTTCGTTTATTACTATGAATGTGAGGCTTCCTCAGAACCAGGGTGCGAATGGAATCAGAACTAATGGACCAGCCTCAAAGAAGAAGCCCGGCCATTTTCTGGGAACCACACTTACATTCGAAATCAAAGGACTTGCAGAATGGTCCACTGAAAGCGCGATTGCCATGGAATCTAGAGACCATGAGTTCCAATATGAGCTGCTGCTCAAATTCAAATCAAAGACCGTGTCTAATCTTCAGCCACAAAATGTTGGAAAGTTTCTTAAACACTTGAATGACCGTGGTCGAGTCAATGGAAGTTTTGAACACAGTCCCTAAAGTCTGTGCAAGACTTAAATAGCCGTATAAATGACACTGTCGTTATTGAGAAAACAGATATCAGAACAAGTAAAAATGTATGTGGGGCGAAGTTTCTCTGTCCTGCCCTAAGGTAGGAAAACACGTTTCAGCGTAAAGAGACGAATGCTGAGCGTAGATGTGTGTATAGGGGGCAGGGGAATGGGGATGGGCGCAAGCAGAAAAAATGTACAAGGCACAAAAAGTTGGGGAGGCGTAAAAGGGGGAGTAGCCTATGTTACTGGTTGCAGTAGTAGCAGTAGTGGTAGGAATTAGGGAGGTAAGAAAGAGGAGGAGAAAGGGGAGTGACGGTGTTTCGAGTTGTGACCAGTTTAGAGTGCCATTCACGTCCAGTATTTATTTTTTTTACACGAGATTCTTCAGGCAGTGAGCAGAATGAATTAGTTACAGCAAAGCGTTTGTTTCCAATGAAGAACAAAACAGATGTTGTTTAACGTTATTTGATGGTTGTAATAGCAATTACGACAAATATATCATCCTAATGAAATAAGCAGTTACAGACACCATTTCCACAAAAGCGCAGGAGTAAAGTTAAATGTACATGTATGATAATCATTATTATTGTTTTTATTATATTTGTTATTAACTTACACATAAAATGTTGTCTTATATTTACATCAGGTTATCCTCCAGACGTGTATCGGTTAGTTTGGACACGATTTAAGACAGAGAGAATACAACAGGGTACGCTTCATTGTGGACAGTCACATTTTCGAAGGAGATATTTCAAAGTATAAATCAGAACAATAAACGTACACGAAATAATATTTACATGGTCACTTTTATAAATGAACGAAACTAATTCTGGCATCTACATTCGCGTGTTTCGACATTGCTGTCAGTCCAAAACTTCCTTTTACAAGAACTAGGTTACGTTTCAGTGAAAAGTCAATGACAAACATTATTGTACTCAACATAAAAATATAGGCTAGGTTGTAAGGATGAGCAACGTATTTTGACAGGGAATGAGCGTCTGAGTCCCCCAAAATGACTTGTTGATATTACTTCCAGTCATGACAGAGACAGAACTATCTTAAATTTAGGACAGTTGATCCGGAGCTGCGTAGATGGAAAACAGTTGAAAATCTTAAATCCTGATAATCAAACATCTGAATCTATGAAATGCGCGAGGAAAGTGTGACTAAAACAAAAGGAGAACTTATTTAACATTTCAGTCAACTCCAAAACTGCCTCACACAATGAAAAGTATCAAGAAAATGAAGTCAGCTACTCTCAAATTGGGAAACTTGCTTCTTTCCACAAATTTAACGTATTAAACTTCACAGAACTGATTGAATGCCCATACCATGGAACTAGTTCTCTTGACTTGACTTTTTCGACTCTCACCGATGTCCAGTTCCTTTTTCTTCTGTCCCATTTCACCGACAGCCTCAAATTATGTATTCCCTTTCCTGACATCTAAGTATAGCATGTGTCTACCGTAGAAAGGTATAGACATTTGATAATACGTTAGACACAGCATATTTATTTGTATGCGACAAACTTGCGACGACTATACCGCCAAGAGCGTTTTTCAATTTTTTTTTTCTGAGGACATATTTGTTACAGTTTTGTAAATCATAAATTCATTAATCTACAATCTTTAAGTGTAAAAAATGCCCTTTCTTAGTATTTTGTAACACATAAATGCAGTATGCTTGAACCTTTAATAAGCAATCATTTTCTTACAATTTTGTAAAACTCAAGTCCATTATCCTCAAAATTTGGAGTTTCAAAGCGCTTAAATAATAATGTTTTTGTCCTTATGCCCCCCCCCCCAAAAAAAAAAAAAAAAAAGAAAAAAAAGAGGCTGCTCGAATGTCTGTTTGCGTTCACATACTGTCAAGCATAAGATAAGAACACCAGCAAATCTTCATTAAGACCCGTCCATTCTAAGGACAACGCAAGAGTCGTGGCTTTGGCTATGTCAGATTTCTCAACATTGGATGAGCCAATAGCGAGACCGCTATAATTGGTAAGTCGGTGTCTGTGTGTTTGCAAGACGCAATTGTGTATGTGGAAGGGGTGAGTAACGCTTTAGTTGATGACCTTTTCCAGTAAAACAGTGTTTATGGCAAAACGGACAATAAATATGAACAACAAGAATAATTATAAATGATTGACAATGATTATTAATTCATTCCATAGTTATTGTCGAAATCTCGACTCACATAAATTATCTTACAAGATGCACCAGACATTACATTGCCTGGCAAGCTATTGGGTAATAATGATACACTTTAAAACACAAATCCAACCAGACGAGCTGAACCAACAAAGAGGTAGGTATCACCTGACAGAAAAATTCAGAAAAAAAATTACACCTTGTAAAGAACCGGGCGGCCGTCACATTTCGACCTGGAGTCCGAAAACCACCTGCAGGTGTTGCCACATTGAAAGGAGACCATCTTCCTGAAATGAAGCGTGCTTTGGCTGTAATCAGGCAACATAGATTTCTCGCTGCCAGCTGGGGATGCCTGTAAACGCTCATCGCCAAAACACGGGCTGGAAAACACCAGAAACTTGCGTCCTTCACAAAATTATGAAACCGAAAACACCGCGTCTTGAATTTTCCTCGCTGACCTCACAATGTCTAAAATATTGCTTGAATGTAATTTTTCTCTGAGTAAAATAATCAACGTGTGAATAAATTCAAAACGGAGCACTAAAATTACAACATCTCAAGATGTCTAAGCAGTATCCAGCCCATACAAATCTAGCGTCACTATCGTCAATTATAGACTTTATTACTCTTCTATAGCATCACGATCCACCAATCACTGATCAGTACGAATAATCATGGCGGAATCAAGGGACAGATTGGACTGACGAATACCGGTAAGGTGGCTTTAAAATAAATCACTTTAATTAAGGCCTTTCACTCACGCCATTATTTGAAAGAGGAGACCTCCCTTCATTGTCGGACATGAAAGAAGGGGAGAAAAAGTTACGGCTAAAATAATAAACCGAGTCTGAATCGGTGTGAGTGTATGCGTGGATCTGTGCGTCTATTATTACGATCTCGCGTCCCCGAGTCTGAGTCCTTATTTCCTTACGTACTTGTTTCACATCTACGCGCCCTTATCTCTTTGAGGAGCCTGCAAGTCCAAGCAACGCTTCGTGTGTCCTTCCAACTCAAATCCTGCTTCTATCGCCAACAATAGAAGAAGGCGTCAACACTGGTACCTGAAGTCTTGACGACCAACTGAACCCCAGAAAGGTTTATATATACATGGGGTATTTGTGGATTCTTGAGTTTCGTCATGTAGCACAACACTAAATCGTGATTGCTTCTTCGTAAAGAATCATGGCCTGGCGTTGAAGTATTCCGTCTTTCCTTCTCAACCTCACTGCAGTGGTACGGCTCCACTTTACTCAAAGCGTTACTTTCTCTCTCCCAGATCGCGGTGGCTGCAAAAAAAAAAAAATAATAATATCACCGAGTTTCTCCTCCAGGAAACTCCGCTCACAACGACGACGACGACGACGACGTTTCTCGTCACGTCCATCGCCAGCACAACAACGTTAATAGGGTCAGAAGAACCACGTGACCGGAAATAGGGGAGAGTCCACTTCCGCCGCCGCCTCCACCACCGCCCGAGCCATCTGTTCGGACCCGATTTGCTTTACCCGTTTCCAGACCGTCAGTGCCGGTACCTGTGGAGAGCCGTGGACAGATGAGTATGCAGGGGAATATCTTATAGTAATAGTACAATACAAATAAATTTAAATGCTAATACATGTAATACTCAAACACATATGGACAAAACCTCGCTGTAATTCTCCTGTTACACTCGTCAATCTACAAGATCTACATAAACGGTTTGAGAAATATACCAACATTACGTTGACGTTCGTTTCAGACGTCTGTCACTGGACCATTGAGCGCAATATGAGCAAAGCGTTAATACAACATGAACAAAATGTGAACAAAATACTTATACAAGAGTAAATCAATAAACTATTCACACAACTTCAACAAAACATCGTTCAAAAATACCACAGTGACTCACAAGAGTGCTGATTAGTCTGTTAGTCCACAGACAAGGTCTAGAGTAAAACATCCAGAGGACTTCACAGAAATCTGACGCCTACAACAAATGGACGGAGTTGTTTCCACAAAACACAGACAATGAATGCTATTTCTAGAGACACTGAAGTTGTGCAATTTCACAAAACTTAAAAATAATAAGTTATTATTGGAGCAAACATATTAAAAAACCAACATTTGAGAAAACTTTCAATGAAAACCACTCCCACTTTGTGCATGGATTGGAAGAAGGACTAAGGACAAGCAAGGTGAAAAAAGGAATTGGTCTTGATGCGTAATGATTCGCTTTTCCAACCACGAATTGGGTTTTCCCCCATGCATGACAGTTCCGGTTGCACTTTTCTAAGAATTTAATTTGAAACTCAAAGAAAGAAAACCAAAAATAAGGAAGGACATAATTAAAAAAAAAAAAAAAAAAAAAAAAAAAGAAAAAAAAAGAAAACCAAATAAAAACAGAAAATGTTGCCTTGATCAAAACTCGTACCTGGACGCGCAATGCAAATTAATGAAAATGGGCAACAGAAATAGTTAGAATATTATTATTTTAAGCAGCTTTTCCTAGCATTAAACATAAAGGGTTTATAGCATACGAGGTTAGTTCTAAGAATATTTTAGAGTTAAATTAAAAAAAAAAAACAACCTCAAAAATAGTTATTTAATGTAAATGGAACATTTCTATACGTCTGTAAGTTACGTGCACAACTCAAAAAAAACAAATCTACTCTAAATTATAAGCGGGTTTAATCAGCAGGACAAGGACGTCTATGACGGAAATAACATAACACGTGACAAGTCACATGATTTTTACCCCCTTTAAAATACAATGTATGCACTTTCTTTATGCCGTTGATCATGAAAATCTGCATAATACTCAACACAGGGATGGAAGGTCAATAGATTTAACGCTTTTTTTTTTTTTACCATTTTTGGCTGTTTTTGTTTTGGCAGGGAGATAATTTTTAATTACCCCCTGCAAGAAAATAAATCTAAAGAAAAAAATCTAAATTTCCCATGAGAGTTTCCCGAAAGCGGATATGATTTATGGCAAGCAATCATTTGAAATATTCCAAATGGATTTTTAAAAAGTTTTAAGCATTGTTATCACACCCACACAAAAATGAAATGGGAAATTCAATGTTGACAAAAATAAATAAGTTAATGTTACGTAAAACCTATATAGATCTATCCACTGTAAATAAGGGGCGAATTTCGCAACGAAAATTGGGAAGATATCAGCATCGATTATGTCTCACGCAGCCGATATTACTGTCACCTGCCACGATTCAGTTAAAGGATTCCAAGTCGTGTATCTCTAGCTGTTAATCAAGTCAAAAACAGTAACAGTACGGCGGAACGCTTCTTATGATAAGAAATTCACAAAAGAAAACAATATCGGGACGTATCGACAATTACTGTCTTCTAAGCGAAACAAAACACAGCAACAGTCACATGAGGAGAAGACCCATTATAGTGGGAGACAAAGAAAGAGCAAAAGAAAAAGAAAAGAAGATAGTTAGAAGAGAAGAGAAAAGAAAAGAGAAAAGAAGAGAAGAGAAAAAAAAGAAAAAGAAGAGAAGTTAGTATCTTCTTTTCTTTTTCTTTTGCTCTTTCTTTGTCTCCCATTATAATGGGTCTTATCTTCATGTGATTATTGCTTTTTTTGTTTCGTTTAGAAGACAGTAATTGTCGATACGTCTCGATATTGTTTTGTGAAGTTCTTATCGTTAGAAGCATTTCACCTTACTGTGACTGTTTTTGACTTGTTTTGTTTGCTTCTGGGCAGCCCCAAGTCTATAATTCCAGCTATTAATCTTGCTCGTCCGCCCAACGAAGAAAATGGCAGAACTTCTGGGAATGTAACGCTACTATGCGCAAGTCAGCCAAATAATACACCCCCCCCCCCCTATTTCATTCGTCCTTGGACAGAGAGAAAGAATTATTTATTTCTGTGTTTAGACAAACATACTATTATGACAAGACATAAAAAATAACTAACAAGACAAAGATATAGATCCATATTATTAAAAATATTACAGGATAATACGTTATATAAAAAATCGCGACAAAATTATACTTATTTCAGCGTAATAAACAAATAGATATCGCGATAGAAGACATGAGTATCACTACCTTTTAATTTGTTTGATTGCTTCTCCTTTTCGAAGTTACGTTTCTTGTAGTCTGAGAGACGAATAAATAAATTGATTTGGTTAATATACAGAATAATGGCATACAAGGTTACACTGCTACTCTGATCTCTGTTGCGTATGGTTGATCGTTTAGGGATATGTGTATGAGAATAATTGAGGTAATTAAATGCATGTTTAATATCTGAGGATAAAGGCATATATAAAAGCATTCAAATGCAATTGTTATTTCAGTTTTTGTTTGTTTTCTATAATATGCGATACTATAAGGTCTGATATATTATAAATGGCGTTGGGCTTAGGGAAAATAATGAATTTATAGAAGTGCTGAATTCATGTCACAGGGAATAAGCAGGAAAAAAAGAAAGTTTTAAGAAACGGTTTTTATTAGTGCTGCGTGCCGAGTTTTCGAGCAAATAAAATTCGGAATAATGCGAAAATGAACTGAAAAAAGCGAAGCCTTAAAGAAGGTTTTTAAAGAATGCTTTGATAGAATGGAGTAAAATCAACATAAGCACGTATTTAGAAGGTATAAATACGACCAGAATGAGGTAATGCAAGATGGCAAATGTAGATATTATCCAACTCAAAAACAGAGCATGCTAATATTTTAATTTAAAAAAAAAAGACGGTTTTTATTTAATCCGATGGAAATCAAACCACAACTGGCACAAGACTTAAAGACAAAACAAAAGAAAGAAAAGGAAAAAAAATCGAAAAATGCAAATATTAACAGAAAGGGAAAAAACAAATCAAAGAAAATGTGAACAAATCAAGTTACAAAATAATGACCTACAGATGTTTAGAATATGATTTGTTATTTACCTAGCTGCCTGATTTCTTTACTTTGTTGTTAATTTTGAGTTAAAACTACAACGTAAACCAGCCGCACACATTATGTGATCTGTCATTCGTTTATTAAACGTACTTCTCCTCAGCTCATTCAAAAGGAAAGCAATAATACTAAAAGGGAATGCAAGTCTCCTATGACTATATTTTCACTTTCTGTTGTTGGAATAGATCTAGTTCTCATTACTTCTTTTCAACAGTTTCACTTGAGTTCTTATTAGTCCAATAAACCTTGAAAATTCAAAAAGGCAAGCAAGACAAGCGAAGGTAGAGGCAAAAGTAACGTCAGATAGAACCATATTCACAAAGCTTTATTTGCAAGACCACATATCCTAGCATTTTGCTCTAGGGTAAAGCAGTTACACGAATATAACTTCGTAGGCCTTACCGATAGAAACTAGAATATTCAACAGCATTGATCTAGATCTAGTTTATATAGTACGGGTTAGGGATATTAGGGATTTTCACAAAAAGCGACATAAAATCACGATAAGCAAAAGCGTAGCTTTGTGAATATGGTCCTTTTCATGTAAAAATTAAACGAGTCTTGTGCATGAAACAAACAATGGACAAAGCATTTGGAGGGAAGGGGTCTTACCTCGCCGTACATTCGATGAATCAGCTAATAAAGAAAAAGAAAAATCAATGTTACAATGGCATGAATGATCATTAGTATTCAATTCAATAATACAGGGGTTCCAACGAGAAACTAGCACTCTGGTTGGGAGTAAACTTAGAAAGGGAAGAGAAAGATGGAAGACCGGAAGATGGGATACTAAAAAAGATGGAAAGAAATCAACTTGGAGAGATGTTGAGAGAGAGAGAGAGAGAGAGAGAGAGAGAGAGAGAGAGAGAGAGAGAGAGAGAGAGAGAGAGAGAGAGAG
>JBDFRD010286240.1:0-21439 GCA_039654405.1 Bullina lineata
TCTCTCTCTCTCTCTCTCTCTCTCTCTCTCTCTCTCTCTCTCTCTCTCTCTCTCTCTCTCTCTCTCTCTCTACCATCTCACTCTTCTTTTTTTACCCAATCTTCGTTTCGATTCCTCTCTTTCCATATAGGCTACCTCACTATTCTATTCCTTTTATGACATTTGCCCAAAATTTACTGTGTGGACATTTATAAAATTAAAGAAAGGATTTTTTATCAGACAAACATGATTATTTGTCCCTGTGTTATTATTTCACCCTCTGACATCTCTCATGGACAAGCACGTTGCATATTCAATTACATGTGACCAGAAAATAAAAATCTCACCTTAAAGTTATTATCAATCTCTCCTGGGCTGCAGTTGGTGGTTTCTTTGCAGTTATGTATGGTGATACCAAATGAAGTAAAGTGTTGAAACTTTCGAGCTTCAATCTATTTTTAAGGCCTAATATCGTACGGTTTTATTTGCCTTCCCCCGCCCTTTTTTTTTCTTTTATACATCATTCTGTGGTGGCAGCAGCATTTCACACCCAACGCGTCTTGAATAAATCAGCGGTCTATTCTACCCTTTGCTGCGCAGTCAACTCTCTTCGTAATTTGCAAATGTTTTTTCTTTAATTCCCCAAGCAACGGCGAAGCGATGTCGTATTTCTTCACTGAAGCGAAGTCATTAACTGATATTACACAGCAGTATTACCTTCCTGTCACTTTTAGATCTACATGCTTTCAAACAAAAACGACGTCAATTTCACGGTATTTATTGCTCCTATTGAAAGACAACGCTACAAAATGTTCAAATGATCCAGCCTATCGCATTTAGTTATCTACCTGTATTAACCTGTTCTGCACTTGTTAACAAAATCAGCGACAAAAAGGCCTGAGCAAAAAGAGGAGATGATCTCACGCAAAAAGATTTGCTTCAAGAAGTGCGGTAACTGTGAGCATACTTACGATTTATCGAATTTACTAGTGACCTCTCTTGCCGGAACAAATCTGCTTTGTGCATGATGTATGGATCAAAACATGATGAAACGTCAACTGAAAGAATAATATTTTTCTCTGCCCATGATCCTGACTGACTGGGACATCCTGAAATATGACATCTAATACATTGGGATAAAATTGTCAGCCTTCTGCTGGTATTATCAAATTATTACTTCAAACTTGTATTTTGTAATGTTCTTTTCTTTTTTTTCAAACAACGATCAACAATTCAACAATGGCACTCCGACTTAGTGACGACTCAGATGTACAATCAGTTAGACCTAGACTCTAGATCTAGTTTAATCACCAATTAATATTATATTATGTTGTGATTATCTATTCTAGAATCTAGATCTAGATCTCGATCTAAATCTAGCTCTAGCTATAGCCTACATGTATTTATCTCCAAATAGTAAAAGTTGACCTGAAATAGATCTATATCTAGATCTAGAAATCTAGATCTAGGGTGCTACTAAACCCACGATTTAGCACGGTTTAGTACGGTTTAGCACAATTTAGCACGGTTTAGCACGATTTAGCACGGTTTAGCACGGTTTAGTACGGTTTAGCACGGTTTAGTACGCTTTATTATAACGTACATACGAACACTGACCACTGATCTTTTCAATGCATGTGACTTGTTTTTTGGGGTTTTTTTTGGTTGTTTGTTTGTTTGAATGCTTGACTTGGACTTAGCAAAAGAGAGAGAGAGAGAGAAAAGAGGGTGTGACAATAAATGTAATTGCTTCTTTCTTGTTGTTTTGTTGTTTTTTTAAATAAATTTGATAACCTCACTGGAGCTTTGAGTTACTTTACATATTCGTTGAATACATTTGCTGTGTCTGGTCTTCACTTCCGGCTTCCGGTACAACTTGCAAAGGTATGTTGGGCCAAAGATCGGTGTGTACTATCTTTGTTTGGTTGGGCATAGACATTTTTTTTTCACAACATTATTATGTCTGATGTCCTCTATCTAGCTTGTTACCACTTCAAAATAGTACTAAACCGTGCTAAACCGTGCTAAATCGTACTAAACCGTGCTAAACCGTACTAAACCGAGCTGAATCGTGCTAAACCGTGTGTTTAGTAACACCGAAAGTTGTTATTATTTAAATAAATGATAATGTAGGTACAGGATCAGTGTCTATTGTTGGGACCTTAAACTCTACTAACTCCTGCCTATTTTGAGGTATGGGTTTGGAGTTAACACAGTCCACTATAAGACTTTAAATTCTTTTCATTAAAGGAAGTTGTGACAAATGTATGCAGCATGTGGTCCTGTGTTGTCTTGTTCAAATACTTGAGGACCATGGTGATGATTGAAGAAGCACAGGCTGGAGGCTTTTATCTCTGTCTTGTCGGACTGTTAGGTGGTCTTTAAGTTCAATTCTATACTGCTCCATCAATCCACCACAAAACATGATACCCCCGGACCCAAAACGGCTAACCTTGTTAACATATTTGTCACTGTCAGATGTGGTCTCCATATTTGTAAATGACAACTTTAAAAAAAAGGTGGTTTATGATTTGAGGTTCTGGTTTCGTGGGTAAAGATATTCAATAGCTATAAAACTTTTGCATGTGCAATGTACATGGTATAGAAAATTAATTTAAATTACTTTTGATTTTTCTATTTTTCCTGTTATGGTTCAAAATTCCAGCTATCAAGTTACGTTTAATACAGAACTTAACATAACATTACTTCTCCTCGAAGCAGTAAGAAAACAGACAGTAGATTATATTTGAACAAAAATATTTCTGGGTCTTGCTTAAAATACTGAACAGATACTGGCAAATAGAGCACATGTTTGAAATCAAAAAAGAGAAATGATGGTTAACCCATTGCTTTTTTTTAAATCTTAAAACATACCAGACATTATTGAGACAAGCATAAACGACAATATACCCACCTGAATGCCAATTTTTTCTCTTAAAGAGCATTTTTTTAGTGCTATGGCTGAACTGGTACAAATCTGAATTAAGAATAATCATATTCATAGCTACATTCTTTTTAATGCAATTTTTGTAACCTCTGGTTCATGTTACCTCTGATTTTATATCTCTGTTAAAATTCATTCTACAGGAAGTGATACCTGTTTATGAAAGTGGTGGTTTTTAAAAAATTCCACCATGGAATACACAACAAATGCCAAAATGATGTTGGGTTACATCGACGATGATGATGATGAGATCCTTGACTATGATGGAAACCTTGAACTCAGCACAGACAATGAAGATGAAGATGAAGCAGAATCCATGCCTGAGTGCGTGAATGGCTAGCATATATAATATCATCATCATCATCATCATCATCATCATTATCATCATCATCATTCGTCATTCATCATTGACATTGTCATTGCTCTTTAGATGAGCCTTTTACTGTCATTGTATTCCATATTATTTTTATACTTCATTATGCTTATGTTTTTTACATCATAAAGTCATAAGTTTTGTTTTTCTTTTGATTAAATTGTTATCATAATCATCATCATCATAGTTTCTATTATTGTCATTGTCATTGTCGTTGTGGTGGTTATCATTATCAAGGTCATCAAGTCATTATCATCATCATTATTATCATCACTATTGTTCTTTCTCTTCAGATGATCCCTGTATTTTTTTTTTTGCACCTTTTTATGTACCTTATATTCTGTATTCTTTATTTTCACTTGATGAAAACTTCCGTCTTACCATTAGTTATAATGGTTATCATTTTGTTAAAAGTGTCTGTTCATAGATCAGATGTAAAAATTATTGTCACTATCATCCTCAACTATAAATCCTAATATAGACAAAGTTAGTTTACATAGGTTTTCCTTTTTAGGTACAACCAGCAACAGCATTATCCAGAGACTCCTGAAGAAAGGATCAATTGGCAGGAGCAGATCCGCATGATTCATCTGCGAAGCCACCTCAACCAGTTGTTTGAAAAAGTCAAACATGCTCAGTATATAACAGACAAAACAAGGTGAACTGATCCATATATTATATTATTAGATGGATTACTAAGAAATGAAAGTCATTGATTGAACTGATCTCAGAACAGATATAGAAGTATATGTATAAAAAAGTGTTTGAAATTCATTTAACCATCCTCATTTCTTCAGAACTCTTTGTCTAATAAAAATAAAATAAAAACGAACAAAAAATATTAGAAGAAAATATTAACTTATTAAAATTGACTTCCTAGTAACAATCTTTATATTGAGGTAAAGTTGAGCTGTGTTTATGAAATTTTTGTTACCTCTTACTTACGCATTCCATTCAAAGTTTCAGAATAAGAGCCGAAAATGCAGTTTTTAATCTTCATACATACTTGTTTCTTATTTCAGAGAAGAACTGAAAAAATGTAGAGGACAGATTCAACAATACGAGGCTGAACGTGATCAACTCTTCAAGGAAATTCAGAACAAGGAGAGTGATGGAAACCAGTGAGAAAAATTTTATTCTGAATTAAAAACTTGCAGTAGCTTTTTTCAGAAAGTGTCTGTCGCTTTATCTCATCTGGAGGAGAGATTTTTCACAAGCTACCATATGTTATATAATAGTTCTATATAGCTAGTGAGTGACAGATGGTTATCAGGAATCCCTTTGGACTACATTTATGCACTTACTTCTATTTTGTATTTTTATCTTCTAAAAAATAACAGTGTGAAATAAAAAAATATGTGTATCATAATGCACGTGGAGTTATTAAGACTTGGATATAGTAATAATCTGAACTGATTACCGTTATTTTATACTGAACTGAAAATTTGAGAAAAAAGTAGATACATAGAGTGTGAAGCAGCAGCTTTCAGTAAAGGGCAGTTATGATGGCTGTCAATGTTTTCTCCTCCCTGTCTCAGGTCATCAGTGTACAGAGTGCGTGCTGCCCATGAACGGGTGTGTCATGAGCTTGAGGCAGAACAGAAGCTGGAGACTATGATCATTGAGAGACTGGATCAAGCTGAGTAGGTTTATTTTGGATATTTTTCACTATTTATATTACAAAGTGTATGCATATATGTGGATATTACTGTAATTGAACATTTTGTAAGCACTTAAACACCTTTCATGTTTTTCAGTTGAAAGTAATTGAAGTTATTTAATTACAATGTATCCTATTTTATAAAACAAACTTTCAGACACAATTCGCAGTTATTTAGAAGTGACTCCATATTATTACAAACATATTAAATTAAAGTGACAATAACATTGTGAAACCATTTACATGTATTTCAAGAGCTGTCATTTTGTCTCCAAATCCTAACATTTAGGCCATACATTTTTAGCTCAAAATAAACATCTGTGAGATAAAACACCATTGCTTCAAGGTAAGAGAAGTAAAACACTTGGTGACACACGTGTCCACAGTAAATTTACTTTCAATACCACTATGTACAACCATAGACAGTTTATCAGTTGCATCATGCAGTATTCAACACCTTAAATACAAACATTTCAAAGAGTAAGACACCATTGGCATTTTCCTTGAATACGGAAGGGGATTTGTGTGTGATTAAAATAAAAAGTAATATCTTGCTTCTTGGCAGGTATGAACTGGCTCTGGTGGAAGTGGAGAGGGGCAAATTCATTCTTGCTGAGGATGACCTGCTCCAAAGGGAACAACAGCTGAGCAAGGAGAAAACAGACATGGCCATGATCCGGCTGCATAAAGAAGAGATACTAGCAAAGCAGGCCCTCATTACTCGCCATAAAGAACAGAGGTGAGTGCAAAGATCTGCAGATACAATGATTAGAAGTGAAAAGAAACATAATTTCTAGACTTGAAGAGCTAAGCAAAGTAAATGCAAAGACTGTAGGTGTTTTTTCCAGTATGAGTTGCTGTAAGGACCAAGGATATGCAACTTCAGTGGCAGATTTTTTTAAACTACTTGTACGTCCAAAAAGAGATCAAAATTTTAATTACAGACATAATTAAATGAGGTGAGACATCATAGTTTTACACATATGTAAATTGCTGCTCACAGTGATGGAGATATACCCAAAGCTAAAAAAATATGCAAATGTCCTACACTGTTGTCTGAGATGTTATACTTGATTATGATGTGTATTGTTCTACTCTAAAGGACTCAAAAGAATGTGTGGCTGGATGCAGAGAGACGACATCAGCAAGCAATTGAGGAAGCAGAGAGGAGCCATGAGAGAGCCAATAAATATCTGAATAAAACAATTGAAAAGTAAGCATTGCTAGTTACCTGTTTCATTGGTCATTTTTCTGCTCTCAAATGAACAGCAAGGAAATCCTGATGTCGTAAGTGTTAAAAATAATGTATGGCTGTTCAACAATCTTTTTACTGATCTTTTGCAGAAGATTTGTTAGAGTGTGAAGTAAACTTTCTTCTTCATCAGCATTTGACCAGCAGCCTGATTTAATATATATAAAAAAATTGGCCGGGAGATGTAATACTGCAATAGAATGTTACTGATTTTAAGTTTGATCAGTAAGCCGTACAGTGCATGTTCGAGTTGTAAAAACACAAATTTTGCCAATAATCTTTTTTTTAGGATGAATAAGCGCCAAGAAGAAGAAGAAGTTCGATACAAGACAGACATGACGAAAAAAATGGACATGCTGCTAAAGCTAAAAAATGACATCACTCACAATCGGGTAAGACTCTATGATCTCCAAAGGTTTGCACTTTGCTTGATTACGATGTCTTTGTTGAAATTAAATAATTTCTTATTATGACAAAATACTAGTTCATTGCTATGAGTTAAGTGTGCCTGCTTTTCTCAAGTTTCA
Source organism: Bullina lineata (assembly GCA_039654405.1). Lineage (NCBI taxonomy): Eukaryota > Metazoa > Mollusca > Gastropoda > Bullinidae > Bullina > Bullina lineata. Next base: position 6,736 of record JBDFRD010286240.1, read on the forward strand.
TAAACTTTGTGGAAGAGGCACTTTTGAACAAAAATTAAGTCAAGATCTATTTAAAACAAGTCATAATAATTAAATGCAGAGTAAAGCAGCTAATCCGAAGAAAAGAATTGTCTAAAGGTGAAATTGCATTAGATTATTCAATTGTTACTCATATTGTGTTTGATAAAAGAATGAACAAGTACAATAAAACATGATGAAGTGTGGTCATCAGGTAATCTACTGTAATAATAATAATAAAATGAGTGTCGATGCCATGTTTTCTGTTTCTCTATTTGGTTATTTACATTTTCTTTGACATTTACCGATCATGCTATCATTGTACATAGTCTGTATTGGTGTGTAAAATGCTGAAAACTGACTCACAAAATCTGATTGAAGTTGTTTTTTGTTTTTTAAATTATGTTCTGCATTTAGAGAAAGCTACACATCAGCCTTTGCTTGGAAGGAAAGTTCCCATTAACTAACTTAAACAAGAAATATCTTTCTTCCTTTTTCAGTGCCTCAAGATTTTAATATTTACTTAAACAATGTCCAACCAATTGCAGTAATATTGTTTTCATACTGGATTTTTTTTTTTACTTTTTCAGGACAACTTGCGAGCTATCAGAGCCCGTGATAAAGCTGCTGAGAGAAAAGAAGAGATGGCAGAACAGGAAGAAAGAAGAATCATTACTGCTAAGGGAGGTAACCCAGAGGAGATTTTGCTTGTGAAGAAGAGGAAGAACGAAGTTAAAAAGCAGAAACAGTAAGTTGTCAATGTTCTTACTGTTTTGTTACTGATATATTTGAAATTATTCAGCAAACAAGTTTTAAATAGGTGTTGGTAAAAATCACCAAAGTGTTGACAATAAAGGAACTTAGAAAAAAAAAAAAAGTAATTTTATAGCCTCAAAAGTTTCATTTGAGCTCATAATATCAACTCTTTTTGGGGTTCTGTGTTTTGAAAATACTCAAGTTATGATAAATGCTTTTTTGAGACCTGTAACGAAATTATTAAAAAAAAATACCCTGTTAGAAAAGACAGAATACTGAAAACTTGCCGCAAACTTCTCTGTCAGAAAACAGTCAGCAGGAAAGATCATAGAAAACATAATATTATGTGATTTTATTATTATAAGAACAGTTGTCAATGCATGATGTATCACCCTATCTGTCTACAGGCAGTTTGAGGCAGAGCAGAAGGTGAAGAAGGCAGAAATCATGCAGAAGATTTTAGCTGAAGAAGACAACCTGAAGAGAAGAAAACAACGACAGCCTTACTTGTGGGACACCCCGGAGAGGGAGAAGAGTCTGGTAAGTTGTTTCCTGTTCCCAAGGCTCAGGTGTCTGTGTTTAAATGTAAAGTGTTTTCTGTGTAATTACCTTGCTTGTATTTCTTGTCTAATTGTTTTCTTAAAATGATTTTTTTAAGCTCGCTTCATTACTTACTTACTTAATTCTCTTGGTTCCTTGTGCAGCGTAGGGCTGCAAGCTCCTTTCATTATGTCTCCTTAATTAACTCCCTTTTTTCATTCCTGTTGCCTACTTCTCATTTTGGTCTCCCATTCGGTTCATATTTTATATATCTCTCCTGTTTAAAAAATATTTCATCTTTTGTCTGTCTTATCCCATTTGTTATATAACGTGTTCTGTCAAATCATCTTTTAATATCTCCTGTCTTATTCCTTTTCTTGATATTTCCTGTCATATTAAATTCTGAATCATCCTTATTTCATTCTCTTTCTCAGTGGCTCCTGTCTCACTTTCTTCAAGATTTCTGTGTAACTGCCTTTCATAACAACTATCGTCTCATTCCCATTCATAATATCCTCAGAGAGTAGGCCCACATGCACAGAAGCCACTGAAATCTCTGGATGACTACATTAAAGCCTCAGCAGAGGAAGGAGAATCTGCCCCAGAAACAATAGACAACAAAGAAAGGGAGATCTTGGTGAGTTCTTACAATGTAACCACAGTACAATGATGTATTACTGTAACTAAGTGTATTGTCAGTATTATGTTTCATAGTTGTCTTCACAAAATACTGAGGATAAGAACACCAGACAAGACCAGAAATGAAGGGCTGATAACAATAGGTAGGATTCACTCTGAGGAAACTCCTGATAACAATAGGTAGGATACACTCTGAGGAGCCTCCAAGGCCACAGGAGAAAAGGAAGGCCACAAGCATCATGGAGTTGGACCATGGAGGTCAACTTGAGGAGACAAAGCTGCATGTGGAATCTGAAGACCTCAGCATACTGCTCAAGACATAAATCAGAAGAAAGCTGTCGTTTGGGGCCAGTACCAGATGGGAATGACAGGTTGTGATGATGGTGATGATTATGTCCAACAGGTCCTCTTGACATTCATCATATTCTTCTTCTTCATTTCATCCAAATTATTGCCCTAGTTTTAATTTTTGTCAGAGAATAAAAACCATAACGTTGTTTCTAGACCGCCGTCACCTTTCATGCTGTCAATGTACAATGTAGGATATCTTCCTTGACTTTTATGTTGCAGCATGGTTGTCATCAAGTCTGTTTTTGTATTTCAATATGTGAGACCAAGGTACTTGAGCCTCCTTTTGCTAATCTCTGAGAGCATAGGACATTTTATGACAAGTTCTTTCAGGAACCTCTCATTTGTTCTTTTGTCTAATACGAAGCAGTCTTCTGTAAAACCACATTTCTACTGTTTGGATTCTGTTTTCATCCTCCTTTCTTAATGCCTAGGTCTCACTCCCATAAATTATACTTAATGAAAATACAAACCATTAATTATAATTAATTTGAAAGGAAGAAGAAGAAAAAGAAGAATTACGGATCCGTAACATATTTATCTTTCTTGTCATGATTGGACATAATTTATTCTATACAATTTCAAAACTTTGGTAACTCAAGTGTTGATAGTATTTATCAATTTAAATACACATCTTTAATTTGATGCGGCTTATTTAATGATATACACTCTAAACAATAATTTTTAAAGACTTTCTTTTTGCACACTGAAGTTCCTGGCCGAGAAATACTCAGTAGTATTGGAATGTGTTGGTGCTAAAATGAATTAATTTAATCAAATTTTAATGATGATAATAAAAGTTTTACACTTTAAGTACATTTGAAATGTGTTAAGAAAACTGTCCCTTACTCTTTAATTTCTTTAAATTTCCAACAGCTAAAGTCAAAACCTGCACGCACAAAAAAAGAATACATTATTAAAAAGACTGTTGAAAAAGAAGAAACTGAATGTGGGGAAAGGGAAGAAGGAGATTCTGTTGAAGGAGAAGATCAGAGCATTGTGGCATCCAGTGGATCAGATTTCTCTGCTGATTCTCAGTACAAGCGAATGTTGAGGAAGCTCTCTGCAGAAATGGTCCTTGCTTTTGTATTGAGACTTTGAGACTTTTTATTTTAATTTTTTTTTCTACCTTCTAATTTCTGTTTTTGTATTACATTTTCTGTTAATCCCAAGTGAAGAAATACAACCTGCAAGGAGGAATGAACACTGGGAAAGACGATAATGATTCCCTTATTCAGACTTTTTGTTTTCTATTTTAATGAATGAAAGTTAGTGCAAAAAAAAAAAAAAAAAAAAAAAAAAAACCAACAGAAAGTTAAGACAAAAGCATTTTTATGAAGGAAATGACAGAATACAAACAAAAAAGTGTTTGCTCAAAAGAAGCCAGCATTGTAGCTGGAGCCTAGCACTTTTCTTTTGTTAGAGTGATTTTAAAAATGTTTTTTTGTTGACAATCTGTTTCCACCAGTCCCAAATAAAAAAAACAAACATGTGTCCTACTATCTTTATTTCAACACTTAATGATAATACATTTTACCAGTAATTTTGCATTCGGGGAAGAAACCTGAAATTCTGAAGAGAAAAATTGGCCAAGTGGATTTCTTTTCAGATTATTGCCTCAATTTTTTCATCATTATTTTAAAAGTAATTTCATCTATAAATGTTGAATGTGCATGGCTTTAAAATTTCAATTCAGTTCTCGGGGCAAGTTTATCTTTCATAAGTCTTTCCCTTAGAAAATATCAAATATACTTATGAATCATAAGCAAAATGGAAAGGGCAACAAATGACTATAGATTTCACAATTTATTTAAAAACTAAGAAAAAAAAGGGGCCATGAATAAAACAGGTGGTAAATTACAGAAAGAATGTAAGGAAAGAAATGAAAGAAATAAAAAAGGAAGGCAACAATTGTTATGCTTGTTTAAATTGTCTCAGGCTTCTACACCTCATAGTTCCATTCCCCTCAAAGAACATGATCCAATTTCGTTATCTGATTTGAAAAAAATTACTTTTTTATATTTGTTTTGCTGTTTTTTTTCTTTTATGTATTCTGCATTTTCTTCTTTATTGACATAGTATGAAAATTTCTTTTCATCAGTATTATTCTTTTTTTCTGAAATGAAAATACCCAAAACATTTTACTTTCAAGTACATATTTTCATGTAAGATACATGTTTTATTTTTCCGCAGTATTTTGAACAGCTATCAATACTAAATGTATTACCTATTATGTATTTAATTTCAAAACAGTCCTTTTTCTGTATATTATAATATAATGAATAAGATTTCTTTCGTTGCCATTAGATTCTACTTTCATATACCCCATAAAAATCCTTTGTATTTCTCTATTATTGTACTTTGTTGTAGCAGAATTGCATATGTGTTGAGTTTGAAATTAACTATGAATGGTCCTTGCTTTGTCTTGCTGCTTAGCTTTAGGTTTGTGTGTGAAATGTACAAACGTCTACTTCAACAAAAACGCAGCAGGATTTTATGTTCTCCCCAGAAAGGCGAAGAATATATTTCATTAACTAAACTTCCACCTCCTGCTGAGTTGCCTTCTACAGACACCAAAAAGAAACCTGAAGGGAAAGGGCAGCGAGACAAGAATAAAAATGCAGAATCACGACTTAACAAAAATATGTCTGAAAATTCCTCTGCGATGGGTATGGAGGATTTAATGGAAGAAGAATTTACTCGTCTAGGACAGGAAGGAGAGAACGAGGTTGTCAATGTGGAATTTTAGAGATATTCTCATTTGAGCCCATTCCTTTATTTTTTAACCTGTTTTCTACTTTGTCCAAGTTTTGAATTTCATTTTGTCTGACAATGTTTATTTTAACCAGTTTAAAAGCAGGTATTGAATTATGACAAGGATTTTTCCGTTGAAATTGAATTATTTTCTTTAGTTTTCTAGTTTTCTGATTTTGATCTTCAGAATCACTGCCTTTAAAAAAACAAAACAAAGATTGCTGGTTTGTTTGTAATGGATATTTATTTGTGCTGTTATGTTTGTACATTATTTTCTTATGGTTGCTCTGAAAAAACTTGTTTTTTTTTAATGTGTAAAGTTTTTATTATCCTGAAATTAGAATGAGCAGATTGTTTGGAAGGATTTTTCTTTGATATAGCTGAGAAACTTGAACCTTTTTTGTAATATACTTTCTGTCTTTCTGTCGTTTGAGATTCACTTCTTTTTACACTGAGAACTGTATTTAGCTTCAAACACTTTCTCCATCTTATGCTCTTCATTTAAACTGTCAGTTTCTATAAACAAGATGTAAAAATATACAAATGTATACACGATCTTACATTTTAAAATTTGTTGTAAGCATCAGACAAATAAAATGGTTCTCAAATGTTATTGAGATTATGATTATTGATTATTATAGTTATTTATTACTTGCGTGAAGGAAATCCCCATATCTGCTCATGCTCCATGCTCTGGACCACTGTTTTGAGAAAACTCATTCTCTATCAAGGAAAAACTGGACCAAGCTGAGGAACAAGCAATGGAAATGGAACTGGCGGATGATGAGGGAGTCTCCAGAGAAATTACACTACACCTTCCTGAGAAAGAGGACTCAGAAAGCTCAGATAATGAGGATGATGGTAAGATGTCTCAGTCAACTCTTATAGGGAGGGTGATGATAAGAAACCCAGCCAACTTGACTGGTGAGGATGATGATAAAGAAATCCTGTCAGCTCATGGAATGAGGATAATGTTAAAAAATACTGTTGGCTTGGATAGTGAGGAAACTTTGAGAAGACTAGTCAGCTGTCAGGTATTGTCATTTTGATTTGTGAAGAATAAACATAAAACACCACTGCTGTACACACCACAGGTTTGTGAGGCTTGATTGTGCATCCATCCTAAACATTCGCTTACTCTCCGTCCCTTCAACAAAACCGAAGAGTACCTCCCCTAACTTACCCTTTGACACCTTGTGGACAGCCTGTAGTTAATTATGGATTTTTCTTTTGTACAGAGAGACGAGTGGATTTGGCAAAGCCTGAGTTTGAGGGCTTGTGGGATACCAAAACAAAACCGTATCGAGTGCCTAAAGACTCAGACCTTCATTCCAGCAAGCCTGTAGGGGGCAGCAAAATGGATAAGGTGAGACTTCTAATTTTAAATGATGACTAAAATAGTTTCTATTTCAAACTTAACTGACACACTAGTCAATCTAAGCAGTAAATCTTGCTTATCTAAATACACATTAAAGACTTCCAATGTGACATAATATGAAATATCCAGTCTAAGGCACTAGCTTTGATGTTATAAGCAGGCTTTAAATTGGGTATGGTCCTCAAGTAGCTTATGTGATTTCAGTCTGAGGTAGTCACTAGTCATGGCATGACTGTGATTAATTTGTGGCTGAGAAGACCAATGTGGACTAAAGACATAGAGATATAGGGATATATTATAGTAAGCAGTCAGAAATAATTTTTAGTGTCTGACTTGCTGAAATGAGACTATAAATTAATGTTCTTAAAATTCTGCTACCAATAATTTCATCATACGAGTTTGTTTTTTTTACTATTTCAAAAAAAATTATTTCTGTATTGAATCATTACGCAAGCTTCAATTTGACCGAGATAAACAGTTCTACAGTTGCAATGAGAAAACATCAGTGTCCATTTGTTTCAAAACGACTAAATTTCTCTTTAGGAAATTCTAAAGAAAAATCTGGACAAGACAAGAGAAGGAATTGTCATCACTCAGATAGCGGCAGGCAGAGAGTTCTCTGGGTGTCCATTCTACAGTAAACCAGATGTCATCCACTTCAAGGTTTGTTATCACTACATTGTTTTGTAGGAGATGGGAGATTGTGAGTTTAAAGCTACTGAAAACTTGTGCTCACTAGTTGTAAATCATAGGAATGTTCTACTGGTTTGCTGGTTTTTATACATTGTTGCTATGTCACTTGCCAGAGTAATAAGAGAAAGGCTCATTTAAAGTCATTTATTCTTATACAATGGTCTCAACCTAAGAGCCCGATCCGCCTAACAACCCTCTATTTTCGTGAAATGGAATTTTTTTTATGTAATTCATCTGCGTAAGAGCCCGTTTTCAAATGCAAAATCCACCTAAGAATGGTCTCCTTACGCGATAGATTTTTTTTAAGCAGCCGCCACCTACATCGCCAGAAACACTGTCAGTCTCCCTGTTTTTGTTTTAAGGGTAGATCGTAGCTGTGGTGGAAAGCAAAGCCCCGTTCTCTTGGCCCCTCACCTCCTCCCACCCCCGTTTTGTTCCCCTAGGCCTATTTGCATTGACATGTTCGGCATATCCGCTCTCATCGCTCAAAGCATGCCCATCCAGCTCCATCCTCTATGTACGTTTTAAACCAGTTGTAATTAGCTAGATCTATGCTTTGTTGTTGTGTCCCACCCCTATTCTCCGACCGACACCTTCAGCATCCCCCCGCCCCATAGTCTCGATGTCGTGTAACCCTACAACCCAGTCTCACTCCTACCCAGCTGCCCGTACTTAACATAATATGATGAAACACCACTCTTTGTTTCGATCTACGTCGTGGATGCGGCATCTCAGCGAGGGATCAGAACCAAGATGGGTCTTGCAGCTAGATTTTATGGAAAGGAGCCCCCAGTGTCTTGCATTGTTTTGTATTATACCCTCGGCCTAGGCCTACAGACAGGGATAGTGTGGCAGGGAATAAGCATGATTTTGATTGGCGTTTAAAATTTAAGTAAGCCAATCACAGATTGGTCAGTGATGACCCTCCATTAATTTGTTAGTGCCCCCCACCCCCCACCCCAGTCTGAGTTGTGTTGCTCAATTGCAAACATCAATTTTCTTTGAAATCCGTCTAAAAGCCCACTCCATCTAAGAACACTGTCATCGTGTCTCCCGAGGGGTGGGTTCTTAAGCGGAGACCACTGTACAGTACTTGCAAATATCCTCGTAAATGAGTCTTTTTTTTTTTGCTTTTAATGGTCATGAAAATAAAAAATTGAGACTAGAATCTACATTTTTGGACTTTCTGATGTCGAGGATTTATTTCACTGATCCAAATTAATCTTCATAGTGAACTGTGGTAATGCTTTATTTGTCTTAGATTGATATCAGGGAGAAGTTTTATATAAATATTCTTGTTGAAATGTGTTATGAAATGAAGTTTTCTTTAGTTCTGTAAAAACAATGGACATGGTCAGAATAATTATAAAGAGCATTTATAAATGATGTTATTTCTCAATGTTGTAGTAAGTTGTGAATTGCTTGGAGGAAAACAAATTATACCAAATCTTTTCTGCATGTCATTTTTTGATTTATGGGAATTGTGTAAAACATTTCACAGTATTTCTGACTTGTCAACCATAAAGGCTGAACTGCTGAAGCCATAAGCAATGTTTATGTCTCCCTTAGGACTTTGTGGTGGGGAAGACATACAAGAAAAAAGTGGCTCTCACTAATGTGTCCTACACCGTCAACTACATCAAATTTATTGACATCACTGAAAGACTCAAAGACTTTATCAAAATTCAGTAAGAGACAATACTCAACTCAAGTAATGAATGATTAAAAATTGTTGCTGTGGGTGTGTGTATATGTAATTGAGTGCATGTGTATGTGCATACTTAGTTGTGTGTGTCTGCGTGTGCTTGCTTGTATGAGTTAGATATAATCAATAATATTTGTTGCTAATGTCATGGAGTCTTGTTCCATTTCTATACATGTATTTATCAACTTTTTAAAATTCAACTCTAGACATCTTAAAACGTGAAAAAAAAATGACACACCTTGTCTTATTTTAGCGTAAAATCACATACTGCCCTGGGTGCTTTTGGACATGAATAGGTTGATGATGAATGAATGACATTACTATTTAGAATTCAATTGGAATTAGATCCATGTAGTGGCTGAGAAAGAACCAAATATTACTTCAATTCTCTGCTTGTTTACTGAGAAAAAGGCAGTAAGAAAAGAATGTAATAAAAATGTGGACATGTTTTGTTTTAGCTTTGATCCCCCTGGCCAGATGTCAGCTGGCTTGACTTGTGAGATGACGGTCACCTTCAAGCCAATGGTGAGTTGCTGTGTGAGACGAGGATAAGGATTAAATTAATCATATTTTATGAGATTATTTCAATTTATTGATGTGTCTTTCTTTGTGAACTCTCCATCATCTTCATATTATTCATGAATCTTCTTGAACACTGTCTACTTGTTGAGCACTGGTACATGCGAAAGATTTGCATCTATTACTTGAAAGAAGATTTACTGTAATTGTTCAAACAACATCCCCCAAAGTGATTGAAAACAATCACGCAAACCCAAACAGAATAAATCTTAATGCCACCTTCCCCTCCCCTTCCATCCTATCAGATCAATGAGGACCTCAATGGAGAAGTGAACTTCCTTACCCAGACCGGGCCTTTCCGTATTCCTCTGGTCTGCAGTACCAAGAAGTGTGATGTGAGTCTGTGCCACTAATCTTCAGAAGACTATTTGATGCTTATTGTTCCTCCTGTATGCACATTGTTATTGAAAAATATGTATTATATTTTTTTTATCATTGTCTTTTTATAAACTTGAGCTGATTCAATTATTCTTAGCATTGCTACTTCTAATGATATTGTTCAGTTTTATGTTTAAATTTAGTAATGAATGAAATAGTAGGCTTTGTCTCCTTATGTCCCATTATTTATTTTTGAATTATAGAATTTTTGCAGTCTTTGACAGCCTTTTCTTAGTACACGTTGTTGCATAACTATTTTCAATTGTAACTATGCCTTCATTACAGCCAACTCTCACATTATGCTTTTCCAATGTTTACTGTTCTGATAGCTTACCCTGGACACGGCGAGTGTGGACTTTGGAACAATGGTCATTGGAGAGACTTTGAAAAGGTCATTCACCTTGACCAACAGAGGAGCCCTAGGCACAAAGTTTGATTTCTTCAAGGTCACTGGAATGAAACAGCGAACGCTTACAACTGCTGGAACTTCCCTTGGAAGAATGGTATGTGAGGCAAAGTTTGTTTTCTTTTTCATCATCATCATCATCATCATCATCATCATCATCATCATCATCATCATCATCATCATCATCATCATCATCATCATCGTTATTATCATTATCGACATCATCGTCTCTTTTTTGTTGATGTCATTGTATATTTCAGTTCTTATGTGGTTGTGAAATTAAGAGAAGTATTTTGTCCTTGACAAGATTGTAAGGATTAAGTTACTTTAATAATTAAGAAAGGAGGAAAGGCATTTGAGAACAGAACATAGGAGAGAAATATGAAAAGAAGGAGGATGAAAACCATGGCCATGAATGAAATGGTAGAGGATAAATGAGGTAGAGCTTGGATTATGTTGAGATATATTTTGTACATAATTGACAGTGGGATGAAATGTCTAGTATTACTGAAAAAATATTCATTTTGAAATTAATAAACCAAATATGATAGATATTCAAATTATTTCACTTTCAGTTTTGTTTTTAACTTGCAAATGAAAATATTATCTTCCTTTGGTGTACTGTTATGTTTATATAAATAATGCACTTTGAAGAAATGTATGTATGGACATCAGTCTTTTGGTGTTTTGTCTTTCAAATGAAATCTGAGGAAGACAAAATAATAACATTTTTTTGTGGAAAAATATTTGAGACAGGTATTAGTATTTCAGACCACAATGTGTAATGATACTTCAAATTTACATAAAAATCCATGAAAAGGAAACATTGGATGACACATTTAGTGTACAAGGGGAAAAATCTCAAGATAATCTGAAAGAAAATAGAAAAGGAAATTCTGAGAAGAATGAAGTTAAAGGACCGTCTAAGACAAGTGCAATCTTAAAAGAAGGCAATGCTTTTTCCAAGGTGAAAATAATACGTTATGTTCATTTATATATTTTAAACAGGTTTTTTTTTTTTAATATCTTATGGGCATTATTGGTTATTACATTTACCGTTGTTTTGTTCCTGCATTATTTTACAATGAGAAAATATTTGATTGTTCATCTATGCCGTATTTCAACCTATTTATTTTTTTTACTATTTTGAAGCTTAATTTATGCTGTTCTTATTCAAAGAAAGAGTTGCATCAGATCTTTATTCTTCAATATTTGTGTAAGACTTTTGTAATTATATATAAACTCATTTATTTAAAGAACAAGAGAGAAATCTATTAGAAAATCAATCAATTGTGTATGTATCATTAGATTATTTGAACTTCAGATTTAGCTGTAAGTTTGTATGTCTGTTTTAGATTTAGAGCTTGCAACTATTTTTACCCAAACATGTCAAATAAACAAAATCAGTACAGGGTGAGGAAATGATGTGATGAAGTACTCAAAATAAATGACAATCTGGAAAGCATTTATACTCTAACAGTTATGTCAATAACATCACCTCTTATGGGAAAAGAAAATGTTAACAGCAGAATTTGAACTAAGTATTACAGGTAATGTTCTTCTGTAAATAACTTTTGTAACATTTCTATAAGTAAAACCTATACATTCATGCTTTAACTGACTGAAACTTTAATACTAGCAAGCATGGGAAATTAAGTGCTTTTACGGGGGGAGCATGTATAATTATATTTGTCTTGATAGATAGTTGAAGCAGCTGAACTCATATAGTTTGTTTCTTATAGTTTCTCTTGTGGGTAACCATGATGCACATTTCCTTATAAAGAATTTGCATGTAAAAAATGCTATAGTTTGTTCATTGCAATTTAAGACATAGCTACTTATTATGTAATATGTCCAGGTAGTTTTTTGAGTCCATTGCTAGCTGCTGTGGCTGTTTCAGCTTTATTATAAATGTAATTTTTTTTTAAAGCCATTTGATGTTTACTGAGAAAAACACTGTTTACCAAATTTCCTCTAGATGATGATTAAGTTTTTTAATATCTTCTTATCTTCTCTTACCTTCTTATTTTGTAATTTGCATTGTTTTGGCCGCCAGACTATTATTTCCTTCTTCTCTTGTGTTCATTTATTCCAGCATTGACTCCTCTTTATAAAAGGTTCGTACTTGAAAAAAGGTTCAATTGAAACAGAAGCTCTGTAAAACCATGAGAGGACTGAGTAATTACAGAACTGTGTTTATTTGCATGTAGCTTGAATAACGTTTGTCCTTCTCCTCAGACAACTGATTCCATGAGAGCAGTGAGTCCAGACTCGGCCGAAGTCCCTGAAAAACCAAGGCAAGCAGCAAGCAGTAACTTGGCAGTGGACAGTAAGAAGAAATCGGAGGAAGGTACAATAAAAACATTAATTATTTGATCATTTGGAAATGTTTTCTTACATAATCATTTATAACTTTTCAAGTGTTGTTGAGATAAAAATGTTCATAAATCAAGGAAATGTATTTTTTTCAATGAGATGTTATTATTAGAATAAATGTTACCTTATAGCCAAAGTTACGACCGGCATGTGTGATGTAATAGCAACAATTCAGGCTGATATATATAGGATTTTAATAATTACAAGACAGATTGATGAATGCATATTTACAAACTTCACTGCAAAGTTACAGCCATTTTTCTTATTTCAAGAATAGTTTTCAAGAATAACTGTCTATTTTTTTTTTTTTTTTGCTTATAGTTGGGATTCAGCAGTTTAACTGTCTTACAATTTATTGGTTTTGATCTTTTTCTGAGCAGAGCTTGAAAAAATCCCAGAAGCTGGGGAAGGAACCGGACCAACTGAGGCAGTGAGCGGAGTGGAAGGAAGTGAGTTAACAGAAGGAAATGCCGGGGAGGCTGTGGCTGAAGGCAGCGATCAGAAACAGGAGCACGAATCTGATGAAGGTATGGACAATTAATGATGGGAAAACAGTAAGCAATGATCATTGACAATGTTTTGGTTTGAGCTTTGAATTTTAGGTTTGAGGTAAGTCATTTGATATTGTATTCCATGCCTTGAGAAAAGTTTCTTTTGTTTGGAGTTTAAAAAAAAAATGAAAGATGCTAGAAATTGCACATTTTGTTTGCAGATGAAGTAAAGCCAGACGCTGCACTTAATTTTTACCCATTTTAGAGTGAAACTTCATTTTCATCTCTTTCCTAATGAAATTTGTTTGTCATTGTTATTGTATTCTTGTTGTAGCTACCTCCCCTGATTTGGCTGTAAGTGAGATGGATGATTATGGATCTCTTGATGGAATGCGGGTCGGTCCATTTGTAACAGGGGAGATTGGCCCATTCTCCTCTCTTTGCCTGGAAATCATATGGCAGCCAACAATTCCTGGAAAAGTGGACTCAGAGTTCATGGTCTCCTTTGCTGATCCTCTCAGCGAACCTGTGAGTAGAACATGATATTTGATGTTTTGTTTCGTTATTTTCTAGAAAGAGAGAACCCTGTTTTTATCTGTTAGTTGCTAAATTGTGATTCTAAATATTATTTAGTTCTACAGAATTTTGACCCTAAAAAATTACTTAACTCTCTGGTTTCTTGTCAAAGAGAGGAACGCATAGCATAAAACTAAAACTTTCAAATAAAGCTAAATGCATTTAAGGTGGTAACAAAAAATTGAGAAAAATCCAATAATAGCTTGTACCAAAGTTGTGACTAGTTTATTTATTACATCCTGTCCCTGTCTCCAGTTGTCCATCCATGCACTGGCCAATGCTATCGACGTACCTGTGTGGGTGGAGAGACAAACAGTTGACCTGAAAATTTGCATGTTTGACCGACTTTACCAGGATACAATCATTGTTAACAACAGGTGAGTGGTTTGAAAGGTAAAAATGAGTGAATGTTGAAACAGGTATAGAAGAGTTCAAAATAAATGAGTAGTTTAAGAGGTAAGAAGAAGTCTCATCAGAAAGCATATGAGAAGATTGTCCTTTGAGTGAAAAGGTTACAGTTGAATCTTACCTACCTCATTCCCAAATTTTCTATATTTGAACGAAGCTTTGGTATTATGAAATAACTCTTTAGTGAATACTGTTATAATGACTTTTAGAAAATTAAATGTGATCTCATTCTCGCTATTTACCTGAATTAAGCTGTGAGACAAAGTATTTTATTGTAATGTTTTCCTGGGGGTTTTTTTGTTTGTTTTTTTGTCTTATGATCTTGCCAGTAACATTTGCTTAAACAATTTGTCGAGGTTTTACTAGTATGCTTCCAGAGATTCTCTTGGTCGGTTTTGCAGTTGATTATTGTTCGTACAATATCCATAGCACAATAAAGCTCTCAGTATTTCAGGAAGAAAGCGCTAATAAAAACAATAGCATATTATCATGACCTTGGCTCCTTGACCTTGTTTTTATTCTGTCTCATATTGATTTTCTTAAACAAATGCATCTGGCAGTCCTTGAAAGTTCATAAACCACAGAAATGATAACAACAGTAGCTGCAGAAAGAAGAAGAAGAAGAAGAAGAAGAAGAAGAAGAAGAAGAAGAAGAAGAAGAAGAAGAAGAAGAAGAAGAA